>JAOTQJ010158047.1:0-29016 GCA_025642045.1 Solanum sejunctum | reverse complement strand
CTTATACAAGACCTACATCTTTAATATAGTGTTAAGTATGTTTATAGATGTGTTTACTATGGTTTTCTTATGAAAAATAGGAGGTATATGCTAGTATGTTGATGCTGGAAAATCTGGACAGATTCTGCGGTAGAAGTTGCTACACCTTTTCATTTTCTTTTGGTTATTTCTCTATGGTTTGTGAGTTATATTATGAATATAAATTGGTGTTATTATCATGGTTTGAGTTATAAATATCACCCCAAGGTTGCTGCCCTGATTTTAGTTTTATTTAACAAGCGCGTTTTATCGAGTTAACTTAAGTGTCATGTTGGTTGGAACTTGCGGGCTGTTGTATATAAGGCTATTAGCTCACGTTCTTCATAACTTCTTAAGTGTTGTTGCAAGATAGTTTTATGTCTATATATATCTGTAAATGTTGCTGTAACAGTTTGGTTAAAGTTGGAATAAGTTTGGAGTTGTCGACGTGGAAATGTAGCGAGGAAGGCAACGTTATGCTGTCCATTTTTAGATTGTGTGGAATTATGACATGCTGTGCTTTGTGGGTTATTGTAAGACTGATATGACATTAAAATAGGCTGTACATGATGTGTACATACTAATATGCATTAGAAAATATGATTAGGAGCGGAAAGGTTAAAGGAATACGCTCGGGTTTATAATTACCCGCTTGCGGCCCATGTACTATTTTCATATGTGATTGGGATGCCAAGGTGTATCTATTGGCTATTAATGCTAGTTTTATCACCTACTATATTGTAGATAAGTATTTGGAGGAAGGAAAGGTTATCTTAAGATAGTAACAAGGTCCAATGACGAGGTATGTAAGGTTATTTGATTTCGCATCACTTGGCATGAAACATAGATCCCTCCTTGGTACATAAAGGCATTCACCAACTCCGACAAAAATATTAACCATGTCTCCACTCTTGTAAATGTTCATATGATTCCATGCATAGTCACCTCTAAAACTGCATACATGCTTAGATACCAAGTTATATGAGTTCTTGTTACTAAATAAAGTTCACAAGTTATTTCATTTCATATGCATTTTATTATTTAGGTAACGTACTCTTTTCACTGTCATGTTGTCTTGTGTGATTATCCACATGTCACATGCTGCGTATACAGTCCTACAACTTCAATATTATGGCCACAAAAAGAATCATCTCAAAGGTAATTGAAAGATAAAGTATACAGTTTCTGATAGGTGGTTGCCTAAGGGGTTGAGTATAACCTAGACAGGGACGATCCTATCAAAGGGGCAGTAGCCCGAGGGGTTGAGTATAACCTAGCCAGGTACAAACCTAATGCAGTTCACCACTGATCAGTTGGTCATTGGTATTACAGCTGTGTACAAATTTTACAGTATAGATTCTACAGTAAGGAAAAGCAATATAAAGCACATAAAGTACATGATCCCACAGTATAACTAAAGGTGGTCTTTTATGCTACACCAGTATACAGTTTCACTTAAGTTGTTATATCATATACATTGGTTTTTGCCTTACATACTCAGTACATTATCTTATAATAACATCCGTTACGGGGACCTACATTTCATGCTACAGGTACAGGTGCTAGTACATCTCCCTAGTAGGAGTACAGGATATTCAGCTGCTGTCACAAAGCTCCAGGTTGCTTCGGAGCTTTGTAGATGCCTAGAACTTACATATTTTTATTACATAGGTTGTTGAGATGGGGCCTATCCCGACCTTATAAGATGTTTTTCTTTATCTAGAGGCTTTGTAGACTATGTAAAGTAAAGTTTGATCAAGTCTCATATTTTAAATATCGTGGCCCCAATGGCCTAGTCATATGCATTTTTTTGGCCTTTTATCGCTGGTTATCTTCTTAAAGTCATGTCAAATGTTGAAATCCCTTGTAATCTGTATAGAAAGCATATAGTTACAGGTTGGTTCTCCCGATCCTTATCGGCAACGGATGCCAGTCCGCCCTACGGGACTTTAGGGCGTGACAACATGCAAAAGCGATATCCCTGTCTCTTTAATTCTACTCAATACTAAGGTACTAATTCTAAGTCTTCTATATGATTTCATATCTCATGTATCATCCCTTTATATCAGTGCATGCATTCATGTTTATGTTGGCATGTTCATGATGCTTACGTTGAGATTTTTGAAATGATGTTTAAGTGCATTATTGCATTCTTGTTGGGGATGATTTCTTCATGATTACTCTTCGTATGTATGTTTCTTTGACATTTGGGGACGAATCATTCCAAGTGTTAGATATTGAAACGACCCCAAAGAAAAAGTTCCCAAAAATGTGACTCGGAAGGTGCCCAAAATTGGAATTTCTATATAACTCAAAATCCATTCGTCATTTCAAAAATCTAAATTCATAGTCTTGATCGGGGAAAGAAATTTAGTAGGGAGTGGGTCTATTCCTGATTTTAGAGAGACCATATTAAAAAATAAATTTTCAAAGTTGAAAATTCTGGTGAGCAGTGCGCGTTCTAAGCACGACGTGACTGGGGCGTTTCTCAGTGCTATTTTTTCCCAGTTATTTTATGTCAGTCCAAGGATTTTGGGTCTTGGACCTAAATCTTACCAAATGTGAAAATACCTACTCTTACCCATAATTCAACACCGTATCACACAAGACAGTCCCCAATAAGCTCTCAAACACTTCAGACAAATATTTCACTCAAAATTTAAGTGCCAAATCTCCTTCCAGTTCTTAAGGAATTCATTCAAGCTTCAAGTTTTCAATCTAATCTTCATAGGAATTCTCCAAACCTAGTGTATGTAGGTTTCAACCATTGGGTCCTTTCACCCATAGTACCCAACCTTCCTTTCTACATAAATTTCATGTTTCTACGTTGATTTACTTATAGGTCTTACTTACTATGAATTTGACTATGAACTATGTTGGGATTTCGTAAACTTGTTACTGTTTAAGAATGTTTTGAACTATCAATCTATGAATCTAGTTTGAGATTTGATGAAGGGTTTCAATGTATATTATATGAGGGTATTACTAAGTGTTGGTGGGTTGATTTACTTCAAGTTTTCTTGCATGATTTCATTCTTGAATTGCATGGCTTTATACTAGCATTACCCACCAGCCAAGTGTTTGATAAAATGTCTGATTAATGCTTTCTTCAGTTGTTGAAGGCCTAATGTATGGTATATGAGTTAAGTGACTTCATGATTATAAAAGAGTTGTGTATATGTGTTGATTGAATGGTATCTATAGTGTTGGAAGTTGATCAATTGCCTCCTTCACGGGGTAGTAGGCCCGAACTACCATATTGGGGGGGGTATATATCCCGATCGCCTAGCTCGAGGGGTGGTAGGCCTGTGCAACTCTGTTGGGGGTTTTATACCTAAATTGCGTCGCTCAAGGGGGGTTGGTAGGCCCGTGCTACCATATTAGGGGTTATATCTCGATCGCCTCGCCAAGGAAGTGGTAGGCCTTGGTTACTAATGAAGGTCTCTTCCTACACATGTAAAATGTTCTATGTAAGTATGTTTCACCACAAGCATCATTCATGCATGCCATATTGTTATATGCTCATTTATTGCCTAAATATGAATTTTGATTATATTGCCTATCTCTTATTATATTGCATCCTACATACTTAGTACATTCAAATGTACTAACTCATACTCTATGCCTACATGATGTTACCATGTAAGAATCGGAGCTCCACTTGATCATCCTTAACCTGCACAGAGCTAGTATGATTTCTCTCAAAGCAAGTTGGTTAGTCCTCAATTTTGGGGACAACGTCTTAGGTCCTATACTATATATAAAGAATCTATTTCTTTAAATGCATGCTTATGACTATGAGGGTGAGCCCGTAAAGTTGTCTTGGCCCCCACTCAATTCTATGTATTAGAGGTGTTGTTGGACAAGTTATGTATTGATGTTATGAGCTTTGAATCTTTTAATGTTTATGTTATGAAAGTCTTCCCTTAGTCTCTTTGCCTTTATTTCTATTATTTTATTGTTTTTTAATTACTTTTGTGGCCAAGGATGTGTAATAATGTGTTAATATTCTTGCTTGGGGTTCCCGATTCGTCGTGTCACATCTAGGCCCTAGGCTTGGTCATGATAGTATTTATCATATTGTGAGGGTCAAGGTTGTAGAGTCTGAGTCACCTAATCTTAAATCAGTCTCGACAGTGAATAAGTTTTTGGATGTGTTCCCTGAAGGATTGCCTAGTATTCCTCCCGAAAGGGAAGTAAACTTTAGCATAGATCATCTCCCGAATACCCAACCTATCTGAACATCCCTCATGTTTTTCATAATGTCCCTTAATCAATATTTCTTTATATCTCAAAAACCATGCATGATTTTGAAAATCTAACTTCATATTCTTGATTAAGTGCTTCCAAGCATGTATTAAGTTCATAAAAAGTGAGAAGTTGATCCCTATTTCAAGGTTTTATCCTCTTGTGAACTATTCATGTCAATTTGAGGGATCAAACATGATTATAATTTTACCCTAATGTTCAAGTTTAAGTTAGGCTCACTAGAAGAGGCCAAGCATGTTAATGATCTACTCATGTCATGTTACCAGGTCTCTTACAAGTTACTCATGCTATTATTAAAGTTATGATCATTTCAAGTATTCAGTGCGATTAGACTTAGCACCGATTGAGGCTTAAGATGGGGGCTTGACTCAAGGGGTCTTTAGGTAAAGTCTTTAGTCTTTAAACTATGTTCCACCATAGGATGATATTATTTTTGTCATGACCTAAACTGGGGCCTAGATGTGACACGACGAATGGGGATCCCGAAGAAACCCCAAACAAGCCTTGTAGCATATCATACACATATCCTTGGAAGTGGAAGGAAAATAAATAATAGTTAATAATATAAATAAAGGAATTCTTGACTAAGAGAAATAGTCAAATTATCATAAATAATTAAAGAGTCAAAGCTCAAAGTTCAAGTACTTCAATTATTCCAACATCACCTCTAAATGTAGACTTGAGAAAGTGCCAAGACACTTTCCGGTTCACCCTCATAGTATCAAATATCCAACATAAAGAGATAAACAAAGCATAATAGTAGCATAGCTTGTGTCCCCAAACTTGAGGACTCACCAAAGCTTATTTTTTGAAAGATAGTCCAGCCACGTGGAGAAAGATCTATAGGTTCTCCGATTCCTACATGTTAATGTTATGTAGGCATAAAGTGTACATTAGTATGTTTGAGTGTACTCACTTTACGATATAACCATTTCATAGAGTGTTACCAATGACTACCTTACGTATAGTCTTTTTGATAGGTAGTATAAGACATCCCCTACTTTATGATATAATTTTTTGGGTAGGAGTCGTGATTCATTCTATCTTATGGTATGGCCTTTTTAGTACAATGTCCACACCTTACGATATGATCTTTTTGGTAGGAATTATGATTTGTACCTTATGGTAAGGCCTTCTTGGTAGGTGTAGTAAGTTATCCTTCCCTTATGATATAATCTTTTCGATAGAAACCATTAGTTATTCTACATTATGGCATAGCCCTTTCGATAGAATATCCACACCTTATGATATAATATTTTTAGTAGGATTCATAGAAATAGCTTATCAAATAATTACATTTCAAGCATCATGAAAGGGCTTCTCAATTTTCTCAAGAAAACAACAAACATGGAAACCCAACAATTTATTTGCAATACCATAGGTACTTTTCATGAATTCAACACATACGTACATTCCTTTTATGATCCTAAAGCCACTTGACTAATAAGTTGTGCCATAAACCCTCAATAACTCAAGAATCCTTAACAAGACATTTTATAAAATACTTGGCGGGTAAGTAATGATAGTTCAAAATCATGAAATTCAAGAGTGCAATCATGTGAGAAAATCAATGTAAATCAATCCACTAACACTAGGTAATACTCTCTTGCAAGATAGATCAAAAGCACTTATAAATTCACACAATAGATCATAGCTCCATAGCTCAAAACATGCATAGTTGAATAACATTTCATAAAACCACCAATATAATTTGTACTCAAAATTCATAATAAGATATACCCATAGATAAACCAACTTGAAAACATGCAATTTATAAAAAAAAAAGGAAGGTTGGGCACTATTGGTGAAGAGACCCAATGGTTAAAACCCACATATCTTAATCTTGGAGTTTCTTGAAGAAAACTTGAGAAGGACTTGGGGCTTGATTTGGTTTCCTTGAATTCTAACAAAACTTCTTGAAAACCATGATAATGGATGGAGAATTTGATGAAGATAAGAGAGGAATTTGAGAGGTTTTTGGTGAGTTTTTAGTGCTCAAAATGTCTGAACAATGAGGGATTTTCGTATGCATGGGTATTGGTTTATTACCCAATTTGCTTGGAGTAAAAAAGAATTTTTTTGAAAATTTTTGAACTAGTCCGCTCCAGGTCCGCATTGCGGGCTGGTCGCGGACAACTACTATTTTTAGGAAGTTTCACCAAAAATTTTGTTCTTGGCATGGACAAATTATACCTAGTAGGTAATCATCCCCCAACACAATTTTTCCCTCTAAACAAGAATATGAAGTTGGATTTGCAAAATTCTGTACGGATTTTGAGATATTAAAAAAAATGCATCATAGGGTCATTCTAAGATATGAGGAGGGGTCTTTAAATATCCCTTGTTTTGAGATATAAGAATATTATGATTATGGGTCATTACTATGCAAATGTGGGGCATTTCTATGAAAATGTGGGGCATTTCAATATCTTCCCTTTGGGAACATTCGTCCTCGAATGTCAAAGAAATATATATAAGAGAAGTACTCAAGATGATTTAAGGCCACATAAGAATGCATTAGTGCCCTTAAACATTATTTCAAAATCTCAACTTATGTGTCAAAATCACCATGAACTTATCAATATAAATATGAATGTATGCATGACATGAGGGCTGAAACACAGGACTTGAAATCATATAAAGGACTTAGTTGTTATCTTAGGCTTGAATAGAGTGAAAGAGCTACGAATATCGCTCCTTTATGACCACTTCAGCTTCCCTAGTGACTCCTTAGTCTTGTCGATTCACCCAAAGAACCTCGACGGAAGTTACAGTCTTGCCTCTAAACTATCTCACCCGTCTATGCAATATTTCTACCAGAACCTCCCATTAGTCAATTATCCTTCATCACACCCATACCTTTTAAGGTCACTGTAGCACTTAGGTTACCACACACCACCCTAATATAGACACATGAAAAACTGGATGAACTATATTCATATCTATAGGAAACTTCAATCCTTATGCAACCTTACCAATTTCTCCTTCAAACCCTATAAGGACCTACAAACCTTAACCCAATTGTCAACCTTGAACACACATAGCCCACTTTATCACCAAAAGTAACTATCTCCCCCTTGGGAGAAAACCTCCACTCTACCATCCCTCACCAAGACCTCCAACTCTATTAAGGTGGAATCAAGGCCTAGCTTAAACTAGACCTCTTCAACCAAAGAAGATTCGGAACCATTAGAACCACCACACTACCATTCTCAATCTCGTCCCAACCTAGTCAGTGATGTACTTCTACAACCACCCTCTTGTTACCCAAAGATACTCATTTTCCATAATTATCAAGCAGCCTCACATTCCTCAAAATTTTCAACATCACCTTCAAATGATTCACAAACTCTTTCTCACTTCCAAAAAATTAATCAACAGACCATCACAAAACACCACCATAAACATAATAAGGTAGGGTTTAAAGACCCTATTCATGAGACTTGTAGACATAAGCGGTGCATAAGCCAAACCCAAAGACACCACCCCAAATTCAAAATATAGGAAAGGACATTAAGGACTCATTGACCACCGGAATTGACTCAATAGGAAGGACCCTGGGCTCAACATCCCTACCCTTACAAGATGATAAATGCAACCTTTATAGATCAATTGGATCTACCCCTTCACCACCACTTTACAATCCCCCACTCAAGGATGGGTTCACTAGGGAACTGGGATCTAACTCTATGCGTCTTACAATCAATGGAGACATAATATGCATATGACTAAACCACCCCAAGAATGACATCCAAATCCACCACATCTAATTCAAAAAAATAACAAGGCATAAGCTAATACAAAATGACAATGGGACAATTTCTATAGACTTTTCTAGAAATAATAGACTCACCAATGGGGTAGACACTAAAAAGGTTCACAAAATAATCCGAGACATACATGAAGCCCACAAGCAACAAAAAAATAATGAAAGAAATAGTGGCATTTAGACCCATCAATGCACATACATCTATGTCAAAGGAAACTTCAACATACCGGTTGTAACATTGGGCGCCTCATCTACCCCTTGCAGCCTTTGAAGAGCATAGAAGCGATTATGTTGTGAAAAACCACCTTGTTGGCCTTCTTGAGCTCTTTGATCAATAGTTCTACCTTGCCCTCATGGATGGCCATCTCCAACCTTGTTTTGAGCATGTGGGCAATCTAGAATTTAATGGCCCATCTCAACACACCTAATGCATGCACCCACATGTACCACCATGTTTCCTCCAATATGCACCACCATGTTTCCTCCTATATTTTTTCATCTAGGATGAGTCATCCCATCATCTCCTTGAGGCCTTAGGTTTAGCACCCTATCCTTATCAACACTCTTGTTTGGAGCATCGTTGGACTCTTAATCTTGGGAGATACCATAAAATTGAGCCCTCTTGGAACCCTTACTTCTCTTCTTTTTAAGATTCTCCCACTCAAGTTTCTCGACAAAAGTCATTAGCAGAGTCAAATCCATATCACTTATCAACATGGTAACACAACACTCTTTATTAACCAAGTCAGACACTCCCATCACGAATTTGTTTATCCTAGACCTCGGCTCGGACACCAATTGAGGAGCATAACTAGAAATCTTGTTGAACTTGAGGGCATACTCCCTCACACTCATGGAGCCTTGCTTAAGATTCATCAAGTCCATTATTTTAGCTTTCCTTAGTTTAATTGGAAAACCAGTTTAGGAATGTGGCTTTGAACTCCTCCCATGGAATGGCATTGTCATTTCCCTTCTCCCCCTTCTATTGCACAAACCAAATTTAAGACACTCTTTTTAGTTGGTATGCCACTAGTTACGTCTTATCCTCTGAATTGATGCCCATATGGATAGCATATCATTACCTCATCTATGAACTTTTGGGGATCCTCATCTGTCTTTGATCGATGGAACTTTGGTGCATTTATCCTAGTAAAATCCCTTACCTAGAAGCCGGAGTAAGACCATTTGGGGCTTGGGCCCCTTGGCAAATTTGGTTGGTCATAACATGTGCCAACATAGTAATAGCATTCTAGAACTCAACAAAGGTATCCCCTCCATCTTGAGGAGCTTTAGAAGCAGGGTAAGCCGATTGTCCCATAGTGACATGACCCCTCCTTGGTCTTCCTCATTATAGAGGCATGGTCAACAACTAAAAGAGCACAAAACATTTATTTTGAGCAAAAGGCTTACCTTACAATTAAGGCATGATATAGACCATGACAAAGTGAAACATTTCCTAAAATACCTCATAACCTCCCATTCATAGTTGTGGCCCACTTCATAAATATCAATAATACTATAATCGATGTGGTATGTTAGATTTGGAGAACCATTAATAACCTAGTGCTCTAATACCATAATGGCCCCAACCCAAGCTAGGGCCTAGACATGACACAACAAATGAGGAACTTGAAGGAACCCCAAACAAGCCTCTTAGCATATCATACACACATCCTTGGTCATGGAAGAAAAATAAACCATAGTGAATAATATAAATAAAGGAATTCGAGACTAAGGAAAAGAGTCAAATTATCATAAAGCATTAAAGAGTCAATGCTCAAAGCATAAGTACTTCAATTATTCAAATAACATTTCTAAAGGTATACTTGAGGTGGGGCCAATACACTTTTTCAAGCTTACCCTCATAGTATCAAATATCTAACATAAAGAGATAAACAAAGAACAAGAGTAGAATAGTTTGTGTCCCCGAACTTGAGGACTCATCAAAGCTTATCTTATGTAAGACAATCTAGCCATCTAGGGAATGATCTATAAGTACTCTGATTCCTACATGGTAACATTATGTAGGCATAGAGTATGCATTAGTACGTTTGAATGTACTAAGTATGTAGGATGCAATGCAAGCAAGGGATAGGCAACATAATCAAAATTCATAATTATAAATAAAGGATAAATCTAACATCAATATAGCATGTGTGATCAACACTTAAGGAAAAACATGTTTGTAAATCATAATAAAGGAGTGCAAACTCAATATGGAATACATAATCAAACCTTTCACCAACATATATGACATGGGTTAAATAGCCGCCCACTCACCTTGCTGTATAATCTTTTTAGAGAGTGTTACCAATATCCTACCTTACGACATAGTTTTTTAATAGGTAGGATAAGACTTCCCCTACTTTACAACATAATCTTTTGGTAGGAGCTATGATTCATACTACCTTATGGCATACCCTTTTTGGTAGTATATCTACACCTTATGATATGATCTTTTTGGTAGGAATCATGATTTGTACCTTAAAACATGACCTTTTTCGTAGGTGTGGTAAGATGTCCTTGCCTTATGATATAATTTTTTTGGTAGGAACCATTAGTCATTCTACATTATGGCATGGCCGTTTTGGTAGAATGTCCATGCTTTACGATATAACATTTTGGGTAGGATTCATAGAAATAGCTCATCAAACCACTACAAGTCAAGCATCAACAAAGGACTTCTCAATTTTCTCAAGAACATAACAAATATGAAAACCTAACAATCTACTTGCAACACCATAGGTACTTTTCATGAATCAACACATCCCCATATTCCTTTCATCATCCTAAAACCACTTGACTCATAAGCTATGCAATAAACCCTCAATAACTCAAGAGTCCTTAACAAGGCATTTTATCAAACACTTGGTAGGCATGTGATGCTAGTTCAAAATCATGCAATTCAAGAGTGAAATCACGTGAGAAAAATCAAGGTAAATCAACCGACCAACAATAGGAATACCCTGTTGTATGATACATTGAAATCCCTAATAAATTCACACAATAGATCATAGTCCATAGCTCAAAACATGCATAGGTGAACAGTATGTCATAAAAACCCCAATATAATTTGTACTCAAAATTCATAATAAGATATACCCATAGATAAACCAACTTGAAAACATGCAATTTATAAAAAAAAAAGGAAGGTTGGGCACCATTGGTGAAAGGACCTAATGGTTGAAATCCACATACCTTAATCTTGGAGTTTCTTGAAGAAAAATTGGGAAGGACTTGGGGCTTGACTTGATTTTCTTAAATTCCAACAAAACTTCTTGAAAACCTTTGACGAAGATTAGAGAGGAGTTTGAGAGGTTTTTGGTGAGTTTTTAGGGCTCAATATGGCTAAACAATGAGGGATTTTTGTATATATGGATATAGGGATATTACCCAATAGCCTTGGAGTAAAAAAGAATTGTTTTGGAAAGATTTGAATTAGTTCGAGCAAGGTTTGCATTGTGGATTAGTCACCAACAACTACTATTTTTCCAAAGTTTCACCAAAAATAATTTTTCTTGGCGCGGATAAAGTATACCTTATAGGTACTCGTTCCCCCACACAATTTAGGCCTCTAAAAATGTATGAATTTGGATTTGTAAAATTCTACATGAATTTTAAGATATTAAAATAATGCATCATAGTGTCTTTTCATGCTACGAGGAGGGGTGTTTAAATATCCCCAATTTTGGGATAGAAGGAAATTATGATTGTGCAGTATTCATATGCAAATATAGGGCATTTTAATTTCCCTAAATGGGATTTGCTAATGGATCTATCTAGTTCATGTTATCGTGCTATCATGTTTGGTTTACCTTGTCAAGTAGACCACACTTCGCGGGAAGAGGGGTGTTGTCATGCCCGGTCACCTTATCAAGGGGGTGTCATGCCTTGGACTCCAAATAGAAGCTTCCTTGGCCTTTGTCGATGTCACGACCTAAACTAGGGCCTAGATGTGAGACGGTGCATGAGGAACTCGAAGGTACCCCAAGCAAGCCTCGTAAAACATCATTACACATCCTTTGTCATGGAAGCAATTAAACATAACAAAAGAATAGAAATAAGGGCATAGGTAGTAAGGGAAAACCTCCATTTCATAAAATATCAAGAGAGTCAAAGAGCGTCAAGCTTATAACATCATTACATACTTGCCAACAACAACTCTAAACATTGAACTTAGCCCAAGATAAGAAGACGTGCTCACCCTCATATTGATGATAATAGGTAATCCAAATTTACAAAATATAGACTAAACATAAGGATGAGAGAAGATAGATATTGTCCCGGGACTCGATAACTCACCAAAAGCTACCTTGAACAATCTGTCTAGCTACGTGGAGGAGAATCAATGGGAGCTCCAATTTCTACATAGAAATATCATGTAGGCATAGAGTATGTATTTATATGTTTGAATGTACTTAGTCTGTAGGATGGAATGCAACAAGAGATAGGTAACATAGGCAAAAAGGCAATATCATAAGCAATGGATAGCATAATAACAATATGTCATGTATAAATGATACTTGAAGTAAAACATACATATATAGAACATATTACATGTGTAGGAATAGACCATCATCATTGACCAAGCAACTTAGTACTTGGAATCCAAAGTAGACCACCCTTTTGAAGTGATTGAGGTACCAACCCCAGAAATGGGTTGATGGCTTACCACCCACATCCTAGGCGATTGAGGTACCAAACCCTTAATTGGTTGATGGATTACCACCCCTATCCTAGGCAATTGAGCTACAACCCCTCAATTGGTTGACAGTTTACCATCCCTATCCAAGGCGATTGAGGTGTCAACCCCTTAATCGGTTTATGGCTTACCATCCCCTATACTAGGCGATGGAGGTACTAAGCCCTTAATTGGTTGATGGCTTATAACCCCTATCCTAGGCGATTGTGGTACCAACCCCTCAATTTGTTGATGGCTTACTATCCCCATCCAAGGCGATTGAGGCATCACCCCTCAATTGGCTATGGTTAACTTACAACATAGTAGATACTTCTCATGAAATGAACGTATACATATAAATCTTTTATCGTAATAAAGTCACTTAACTCATATGCCTAGCATTAGGCCTTCAAAAACTCAAGATACATTAACCGAACATTTCATCAAACACTTGGTGGGTGTAATTCTAGTGTAAAACGATGCAATTCAAGAGACAAACTATGCAAAAAAGCATAATGGTAAACCATCCACCAACACGTGGTAATACCTTTATGTAACGTACATCAAAAACCTTCATCAAATATGAAGTTAGAGCTAAGATTCATGGCTCAAAATAAGTTTAAACAATCAAACTTTTATTAAATCCCAACATAGTTCATACTCAATTTTATAATAGAAGACCCATAAGTAAATCCACTTAGAAATATTAAATATATGTCAAAAGAAGCTTGGACACCATAGGTGAAAGGACTTTGTGTTTAAAACCCACATACCTTAACTTTGGAGAATCACTTGATGAAGATTGGAAATGGAGACCTGGCGCTTGAGTGAAATCCTTCAGATCCGGATGAGATTTGGCACTTGAATTTTCGAGTAAAATATTTATCCAAGTGTTTGAGAGAGTATTGGGGAATGTCTTCTATGATATGAAGGTGAAATATGAAAAAGTATATGTATTTTAACGCATGGGAGGACTTAGGTCCAAGACCCAAAAGCCTTGGACTAAACCAAGAAAACTAGCCAAAGAGATAGGCTCTCTGCTTCCCTGGACACTAGAAATCACTCACTTTAAAATTTTGAATTTTAAAACGGTTGCTCTAAAATTTGGGTTAGACATATTACCCATTCAATTTGGCCCCCTGAACAAAATATGAAGTCAGATTTTTGATATCACGTAGAGATTTTGAGATATATGGAAATTGCGATTCTGGGCACCTTAGAGGCACATTTTTGGGCACTTTTTGGGATCGTTTCAATATCTCCCATTGAGAACATTCATTCATAAATGTTAAATAGATATATATAAGAAGAGTAATCATGAAGAAATTAGCTCCAAAAAGAATTCAATAATGTACTTAAACACCATTTTCAAAAATCTCAACATAAGTGTTAAAATCACCATGAACTTGTCAACATAAACATGAATGCATGCAATTGACATAGGGGCTGAAACATAAGATTTGTAATAATAAAACAAAAGAACTTGACGTGTTAGCACAAGCTTGAATAGAATGAAATAGGTATAGATATTGCTTCTCCATACGTGCTCCAACTCCCCGAGTGATTCTTCCAAAGGGACTTGATGAACACTACATCCTTATTGATCAACTTTTTCCATCCATCCATCAAATATCTCCACTGTGATCTTCTCATAAGCCAATGTATCCTCCATAAAACCCACAACCTCAAAGTGTTCTATAGCACTAGAGTCACCAACACATCCCCTCAATCTAATGCTTTCTTTGTGTCGCAATCCAAGCCTAGGGCTTAGACATGACACCGTCAATGGAAAATCCGAAGACAACGCAAATAAGCCTCTTGATATAACATTCTCACATCCTTGGTCGTGGTGTAAAATAAACAACAATCACAAGAGATTTGAATAAATAGGGAAGCGAGACTAAGGGAAATCTATGAATATAATCAAGGTATAAAGAGTCAAGCTTATAGCATAAATATGCTATAATATGAAACATTCACCTCTAACTTGGAATGGAACGGGGGCCAAGACACTTTCTGGGCTCACTTTCATAATATCAATCATTCAACATAAAGAATTCTTAAATTAGAAAGATTAAATAGATAGTGTCTTTGAACTTGAGGACTCACCAAAGCATATCTTCAAAAGATCGCACTAGCCACATGGAGGATAATTGAAAGGAGCTCCGGTTCTACATGGTAATATCATGTAGGCATAAAGTATGTGTTAGCATGTTTGAGTATACTAAGTATGTAGGATGCAATAAAACAAGACACAAACCAATATAGCCAAAATGCATAATCTAATCTTAGGCAATAGATAAGTATAATCTCGATATGGAATACATGATCAATGCTTGAAGTAAAAGCATGATCATCAATCATTCAACTTGTGTATGACATAATACGTGTGTGGAGGAGACTTTAACCGACATAGACTAGGTAGCAACAACATGGAATCCAAGGTATGACACACATTTGGTGAGGTGGATAGGCATGAAATCCCCTTGGTGAGGTGGATGGGCATGACACCCCCACCTACATGTGGTCCACTTGTAAAGGTAAACCAAACATGATAACATGAGTAGATGGATCCACTAGTGTAGCAAGGATAATAATAATCCTATGGTGGCACATAGTTTATAGACAAAAGGCTTTATATAAGGACCCTTTTAGTCAAGCGCCCATCTTATGCCTTAATCATTGCTAAATCGACTCCAAAGAAATACTTGAAATAATCATAACTTATATAGCTTGTAAGAAACATGGAAACATGACATGAGTAGCTCTTTAAACATGTTTGACCTCTAGTTGTCAGCCTAACTTGAACATGATAGTAAACAATCATACATGAACCCTTGCTTACCATGAATGGTTCATATGAGGTAAAATCTTGAAATAGGGCTTAATTTGATACTTATATAATCATAGGTAATTTCATTAATTTAATATATGCTTGAAATCCTATAGTCATCATGAAGTCACTTGACTTGTAAAACATATAAATAACTTGAGAATTCTTGACTTGACATTTCATCAAACGCTTGGAAAGCACATGATTCTTATTCAAAATCATGCAATTCAAGAGTGTAACAAGATATGTAAATCAATTCAAAATCAACCACCAACATTATAGTGAAACCCCAAGTTGGGTATCATGAAATCCATCTCAAAGGTTTAACATAGTTTATAGATTTCACAGTTCAAATCATGCACAATCTCAATAGATGAAGATCAACTCATAGTATAAGCTTAAAATAGATATTCATACATAATCAACAATATTTGATAAAGTCCCAACATAATTCATGCTTTCATTTCATAATAAGAGATACCCATAAATAACACAACTTGAAATCATACAAATTTTCATAAAAAGGAAGATTAGGGTCAATGGGTGAATGCATTCAATGGATAAACCCACATACACAAATTTAGGGGTTCCTTGATGTAAACTAGAAGGAGGCTTGAAGCTTGGATTGAGTTCTTGAGATCCAATGTAAGCTTGAAATCCTTGGATATGGATGGAAATTTTGATAAGATTTTGGAGAGGTTTTAGAGAGGGTTTTGAGTGATATAGAGTTGAAAAATGGCTAAGTATGTGAGATTTCATGCGTAAATGGGCATGGGGCCCTAACCCCAATTCCTTTGGGCCAAAATGAAAAAATAAGGAAAACCAACACTTGTCCGCGATGGGTCTGCATTGTGGACCAAATGCATACAGCCACTATTTTGCAAAAAATTAGCAAAAAATATTTTTCGCTATGGTTCTTTTAAAATTAGGGTTGTACCAATTTCCCACTCAACTTTGCCTCTTGATCCAGAATATAAACTTGGATTTTTGATATCACGTATTGATTTTGAGATATCTGGAAATTACGATTATGGTAATTCAGAAGCACATTATAGGGCGTTTCAATATCTCACCCTTGGGAACATTCATCCCTAAATGTCAAAGAAATATGTATAAGAGAAACAATTATGAATATTTTAGTTCGACAAGAATGTAACAAATGCATCTAAACATCATTTTCAAAAGTATCCATATGAACGTCAAAATTCACGATAAACATGAATCCATGCAATATGACATAAGGGCTGAAACTTAAGACTTACAATAATATAGGGGACTTAAATAAGTCCCTTCGGCTTGAGTAGGACAGAATACATATAGGTATCACTTTCTCCTATCTGCCACGTCTTCCCATGTTGTACTTTTAACTTATTGATTCCTCCAAAAAACCTTCGTGAAAGCTATATCTTTGTTTCTCAATCTCTTCACTTGTACATCAAAAATATCCACTAAGACCTCCTCATACATCAAATTATCATCCACAACACCCATAACCTCTAAGGTCACTATAGCACTTGGGTCACCCACACATTTTCTCAACATAGGCATATGGAAGACCGAATGAACCATATTCATTTCCATATGTAAAACCAACTTATATACAATCTTACTAATCCTTCTCAACACTCTAAAAGGACCAACAAACCTTGTCTCAATTTACCCTTGTTGCCAAATCAGACTACACCCTTCACGGGTGAGACTTTCAAGTAAACCCAATCACCAACCTTAAACTCAAGATCTCTTCTCCTCACATCGGACTGGGACTTTTGTCTACTTTGGGCTATTTTTAGTCTCTACCTTATCAATATCACCATATTGGTAGTCTCCATGACCAAATCCGGACTTAGCGAAGCCATCTCCCCCATATCAAACCACCCAAACAGGATCTACAACTCCTACCATATAAAGCTTCAAAAGGAGCCATACCAATTCTTAAGAGGTAGCTATTATTTTACACCAACTCAATAAATGAAAGATGTTCATCCTAACTACCCTTAAACTATAAAACACAAGTCTTAAGCATATGCCAAGATTTTGGATAGTCCTCTTGGCTTGACCATCCATTTGATGATAAAAAGCCATGTTAACCTTAACCTTGGTACCAAGACCTCTTTGGAAGGACCTCTAAATGTTAGAAGTGAATGGAGAATCACGATCCAAAATGATATACAAGGGCATACCGTGCAACCCAACCAACTTATCAATGTACAACTTGGCATAATCATCGACACCATAGGTAGTTTTGATTGATAGAAAATGAGTCGACTATGTAATTCTATCCATAATAACCCAAAATAGAGTCAATATGTTTCCTAGTCTTAGGCAACCCAACTACAAAATCAATGTTTCGAGGTAAGAATCTCTATATCTTTGGCTAGGCCACTCGACCTTTGATGTTTCGCTTTGACTTGTTGGCAATTGTGACATTCGGATATGAACTTTGAAATATCCCTCTTCATACCATCCCAACAATGCACCTCCAGCAAGTCTCTATACATCTTTATAGAACTAGCGTGAATGGAATAGGATGAATTATAGGTCTCCTTCAATATCAATTCTTTCAAATAATCCACATTTGGCACACATAATCTACCATAGTACCTAAGGTAACCATATCCCCCTTGGGAGAAAACCTCCACTTTACCGTCTTTCACCAAGGCCTTCAACTATAACAATGCTGGTTCAAGATCTTGTTTTGCCTTTACCTCCTTAATCAAAGAAGATTTAGAACCATCAACAACCACTATAGTGCCATTGTCAACTTCATTTAACCTAAATCCTAATCTAGACAACCGATGAACCTCTCTAGCCACCACTTTGCCAGTATTATCTACATAAGCTAGACTACCCATAGACACCCTTCTTAGAGCATCAGCCACAACATTAGCTTTACCAAGGTGATAATGTACACTCATATCATAATATTTAAGGAGCTCTAACCACCTACATTGTCTCAAGTTAAGATCTTTCTGGGTGAACACATATTGGAGACTCTTGTAGTCGATAAACATGTCAACATGAACCCCATACAAGTAGTGATGCCAAATTTTCAAAGCAAATACCATGGTTGCAAATTCAAGATCATGGGTGGGATAATTCTTCTCATGCACCTTAAGTTACCCAGAGGCATATGCTATCACCTTACCATTTTGCATCAAAAAGCATGCCAAACCAATTCTTCAGGCATCAAAATATACCACGAATCCTTCCACCCCTTCCAACCCTTCTAGTAGAGCTAGGATAGGAGTGGAGACTAGCTTATATTTCAAAGTTTGAAAACTCTTATCACATTCATCAGTCCATATGAATTTTGCCTTTCTTTGGGTCAACTTTATCATAGGAGAAGAAATAAAAGAGAAGCCATTCACCAACCTTCGGTAATAACCCATCAAACCCAAGAAACTTCTAATATCTGATGGAGTAAAAGGTCTAGGTCAATTTCTAATCACCTCTATCTTCTTAGGATCCACCTTAATGCCATCAGCCAACACCACGTACCCTAGAAAAGCAAACTCTTTCAACTAAAACTCATATTTTTCATATTTTCCATACAACTTCTCCTCTCTCATGATTTGCAACACCACCCTCAAGTGATTCGCATGCTCCTCCTCACTATGGGAATAAATCAAGATATCATCAATAAGACCACCATGAACATGTCAAGGTTGGGTTTAAAGACCTTATTCATGAGATCCATAAATATAGCTAGTGCATTAGTCAACCCAAAGGACATAACCACAAACTCAAAGTGCCCACACCTAGTCCAGAAAGTTGTTGGGAATATCATAGTCCTTCTCTATCACTTGGTGATATTCGAACTAAAGATCAATCATAGAGAAGTGACTAGACCCTTATAGTTGATCAAAAAGGTCATCAATCCTTGGTAGATAATACTTATTCTTTATGGTGACTCTATTAAGTTGTCGGTAATCAATGCACATTGTAAGAAAACCATGCTTTTTCATCACAAATAACACTGGTGTACCCCAAGGTGATTTACTAGGTCTTATGAAATCCTTTTCCAACAAATCCCTCAATTGACCCATTAACTCCTTCGATTTCCCAGGGCTATATGGTAAGAGGTAATGAAAATGTGTTGAGTATCAGGAAAGAGGTCAATACCAAAGTCTATTTCCCTTTTGGGAGGAACACAGGGAAGCTCATCGGGAAAGAAATCAAGAAACTCACTAACCACCATAACTGACTCAATGGGAGGAACTTTAGACTCTACATTCCTAACCCTCACAAAATGATAGAGACAACCCTTAGAAAGCAACTTTTGGGCTTTAAAACAAGAAATGAATCTATCATTGACCACAACATCATGACTTTCCCGCTCAAAGACAGATTCATTACGAAATTGGAATTTAACCCTATGGGTTCTACAATCAATAGAAGCATAATATGCATGCAATCCATCCATCCCAAATATGACATCAAAATCCACAATATCTAATTCAACAAAATCACAAGGCAAGACTTTATGCAATATGAAAATGGGATAATTTCTATAGACTCTTTTAGCAACAATGGACTTACCAATGGGGGTAAACACTTGATAGGGCTCACAGAATAATTTGGGACTAACATAAAGCTTTTTGGTAACAAAAGGAGTAATAAAAGAAAGAGTGTCACCCAGGTCTATCAGTACATACACATCAAAATAAAAAACCTTTACCATACTGGTGATGACATTGGGCACTTCATCAACTCCTTGTCTCCCTTGAAGAGTACATAATCTATTTTGCCTTGGAGAACTTCCTTGATTTACTCCCCTTCCCTTTTTCTTGCACTAGCCTCTTAGCCTTGAGGATGAGCATCTCTATCTTTAGGTTGAACATGAGGACGATCAACAGCCTTGCAGTAAACTTCAACATAACCAAAGCAAGAACTAGATTTTCTCAAACATAGACTACTATGATTCCTTTCACACCTTGGGCATCTAGGATTTTTCATTACTCCATTACCATATTAGAATCTTTGGTTAGTCACACTTTCCTTGGCAAACCTCTTGTTACGAGCATTGGATGACCCTTGGACTTGGAACTCGTGGCCTGGAGGAAATCGGCCCCTTTGGAACCATGGAACCCACCTTTAAAATAAGCCATCTTGAACTTACCACTTCTTACTTTTCTAAGCTTTTGCCCCTCTAGTTGCTCAACATATGTCATAAAGTGGGACAAATCCATATCACTCACTAACATGATGATATAAAACTCCTCATTAACCAAGTCGGACACTCGTGACACAAATTTGTTCATCCTTGATCTAGGCTCGGCAACCAATTGTGGGGCAAACTTCTTAGCCTCTTTTAGCTTTATAGGAAAGAATTGATTGAGGAATACATCTTTGAACTCTTCCCAAGGCACAACATCATCTTCCTCTTCTCTAACTTCTATTGTGTAAACCAAATTTGAGCTACCCTTTTGACTTGATACGCTGCCAGCTGTGCCTTTTCCTCCGAATTGACCTCCACGATGGATAACACCTAGTATACATTATCTAGGAACTCGTGCATATCCTCATCCATCTTGGATCCACAGAACTCAGGTAGATTCATTCTAGTTAAATCCCTCACCCTAGAAGTCGATGTGGGGGAATGAGGGGCTTGGGCCCCTTGGTTAATTTGGTTTATCATAGCATGAGCCAATATTGCAATAGCATCTCGAAACTCATCTTGGGTAACCCCTCCACCTTGAGGAGCTAGAGGAGTGGGAGGGGCTGGTTGCTTCTCAGTTTTATGGGCTCTCCTTAGTATCCCTCTTAGAATCGACATGATCTAGGAAAGCAAAAAACCATTCTTTAGGGGAAAATCCTTATACTCGTATCTAATGCACGATATCGACCATGAAAAAGTGAAATTTCCTAAAATTCCTCACAGTCTCCCATTCATAGTATGGCATGCTTCATAACTATAAATTATCTTCTAATCGACATGGTATGTTGGATTCTGAGTACCATTAACAACCTAGTGCTCTAATACCAAGTTTGTCATGACCCAAATTTAGGGCCTATATATGACACATCAAATGGAAAGTCTAAAGACAATCCAAACAAGCCTCTTGACATATCATTCCCATATCCTTGGTTGCAGGAGTAAAATAAACAATAATCATAAGAGATTTGAATAGTTAGGTAAACAGGATTAAGGGAAATCTTTGAATATAATCAAGGCATAAAGAATCAATCTCATATCATAAATATGTTCTAATATCTAACATATACCTCTAACAAGAAATGGAGGGGGAAGGGGGCCAAGAAACTTTCCGGGCTCACCCTCATAATATCAAGTGTTCAAGATAAAGAAGTCTTAAATAAGCAATAGAAAATAGATAGTGTCCTCAAACTTGAGGACTCACCAAAGCTTTTCTTCAAAGGATCTCACTAGCCAAGTGGAGGATGATAGAAAAGAGCTCTAATTCCTACATGGTAATATCATGTAGGTATAAAGTATGTGTTAGTACATTTTAATGTACTAAGTATGTAGGATTCAATGCAATGAGATGTAAGTTAATAATGTTAAAATACATAATCATAGGCAATAGATAAGTATGATCTCGATATGGCATTGCTTGAAGTAAAAACATACTCGTAAATCATTCAACTTGCATAAGATGTAATAAACATATGAGAGGATATCGTAACCAACATAGACCAAGTAGCTACAACTTTGAATCCAAGGCATGAAACCGCCTTGGTGAGGTGGACAGGTATGACACCCCATGGCTCGGTGTAGTCACTTGCCAAGGTAAACCAAACATGATAACATGAAAACATGACTAGATAGATCCACTAATATAACAAGGGCAATAAATAATCCTATGATGGCACATAGTTTAGAGACACAAGACTCTATATAAGGACCTCTTAAGTTGAGCCCCCATCCTAAGCGTCAATCAGTGCTAAATCAACTCCCACGGAATACTTGAAATAATCATAACTTGGATAGCTTGTAAGAAACATGGCAACATAACGTAAGTAGCTCTTGAAACATGCTTGACCTCTATTTGTGCGCATAACTAGAACATAATAGTAAAAAATCATACATGAACCCTTGTTTTAACATGAATGGCTCACATGAGGTAAAATCTTAAAATAGGGCTTAACTTGATACTTGTAAAATCTTAGATGATTTTATAAATTTAATACATGCTTGAAAGCCCATAGTCATCTAAAACATATAAATAACTTGAGAATTCTTGACTTGACATTTCATCAAACACTTGGTGGGCACATGATGCTTATACAAAAATGTACAATTCAAAAGTATAACAAGATACGTAAGCTAATACAAAATCAATCCACCAATATTACGGTAAAACCCCAAGTTGTGTATTGTGAAATCCATCTTAAAAGTTCATCAAAGTTCATAGCTTTCATAGCTCAAATCATGCATAGTCTCATAGTATAAGCTTAAAATAGATATTCATGCATAACCAACAATATTTGATAAAACCCCAACATAATTAATGCTCATATTTCATTATAAGAGGTAACTATAAATAACACAACTTGAAATCATGCAAATGTTCATAAAAAGGAAATTTAGGGTCCACGTGTGAAAGTACCCAATATATGAACCCGCATACCTAAATTTGGGGATTCCTTCAATATAATTAAAGGAGAATTGAATCTTGCAATGCGCTCTTGAGATCCAATCTGAGCTTGAAATCCTTAAATTTTGATGGGAATTTTGATAAAGTGTTAGAGAGGTTTTTGAGAAGGTTTTGAATGATATAGAGTCGAAAATAGCTAAGTATGAGAGATTTCATGTGTAAGTTGGCGTGGGGCCATGACTCCAATGCCCTTGGGCCAACATGTAAAAATAAATCAAAACCAACACAGGTCCGTGATGGGTCCGTATCGCATACGAAACACTTACATGCACTACAACAACCACAATATACCCAGTGAAATCCCATAAGTGGAGTCTGAGGAGGGTAGACCTTACCACTACCTCATAGAGGTAAAAAGGCTATTTTCTGAAAACCCTCATATCAAAAACCAATAAGTAGAATAAACTAGGTCTGAAAAACAAGGAAGAAAGAAAAGTAAATACAAAGAGCAATTCGTACTGAAAACACATGATGGTATGCAAGTATAATACATTAAACATATATCAGGCGAATAATGGAAAATAATAGGAAATTATGGCACTGAAAGATATAAAGGCATGACCAACCTATACCCTACTATACCTCATAGTTGGACAACAACCTGATCTACTAACCTATTAATCTATTTCTCTAATTCGTGACCTCCATTTCTGTCTATCTGAGGTCACGTACTCAGTGGGATCAAGTTTCACCATATCTTTAGTGATAAATTCCACCCCAATACTTTTTTGGCCTACCACTACCCCTCTAAGTAACTCCTAAATCCAACCTCTCACACCTCCAAAAAGGGGCATCTGTGCTTCTCCTGTGCACATGTCCAAACACTTAATTTTAAGTTTTGGGTTATACATATTACCTACTCAATTTTGCTCCCGATCAAGAATATGAATATGAATTTTCAAATTCATGCATGAATTTTGAGATATATGCAAATTACAATTATGTACATTTCAAAGCACATTTTTGGGGTATTTCACTTTTGTTGTGGTGAAGTGGGTCACAAGGTTGTTGATTGTCCACATGATCAATACAAGGGTAAACATGGTCATCCTCAATGCCAAGGTACTAATGTGGGTCAAAGAGCAAAGGTAGGCCAACAAGGGGTGATCTAATTTAAATTAGGTTATATGCTCTTCAAGGAAGGCAAAGAGCGGATGAGGTACCCGATGTTGTTACTGATACATTAAAGGTTTGTTATTATGATGTGTATGCTTTGATAGATTCGGGTGCCACACTTTCTTTCATTACTCCTTTTTTGCCACTAAACTTCACTTGTATCCCGAATCGTTATGTGAACCTTATAAAGTGTCTACTCCCATTAGTGAGTCCATCATTACTTAAAGTGTCTATAGGGATTGTCCCGTGTTCGTATTGCATAAAGTCTCACCTCAGGATTTTGTTGAACTTGATATGGTGGATTTTGATGCTATTCTTAGAATGGATTGGTTATATGCATATCATGCTTCCATTGATATTAGGACCCGTAAAGTGAGATTTCAATTCCCTAATGAATCCATTCATAAGTGGAAAAGTTATAATGTGGTGGTCAAGGATAGATTCATTTCTTGTCTTAAATCCCAAAAATAGATTTCTAAAGATTGCATTTACTAGTTTGTAAGAGTTAGTGATGTTGAGTCTAAAGTCCTTCTTATTGAGTCGGTTCTGGTGGTTAACAAGTTTGTTTATGTCTTTCCCGATGAGCTTCCCGATATTTCTCTCGAATGTGAAATAGAATTTGGTATAGACCTACTCTCCGATACACAACCCATTTTTATTCCCCCTTACCGTATAGCCTCGGTTGAGTTGAAGGATCAATTGAGGGATTAGTTGGAGAAGAGTTCCACAAAGCTTAGCAAGTCACCTTGTGGAGTACCGATATTGTTTGTAAAGAAAAAGGATGGTTCACTTAGAATGTGCATTGATTACCGATAACTCAATAGAGTCATTATAAAAAAAAAGTATCCTCTATCAAGGATTGATGACCTTTTTGATCAACTACAAAGGGCTAGTCACTTTTCTAAGATTGGTCTTCTCTTCAGATACCACCATGTGAGGGTGAGGAAATGTGATATTCCCAAGACAGATTTTTGGACTAGGTTTGGGCATTTTAAATTTTTGGTAATGTCTTTTGGCTTGATTAACGCATAGACAACATTTATGGATCTCATAAATAGGGTCTTTAAACCCGACCTTGATATTTTTGTTGTGGTCATTATTAATGATACATTGATTTATTCCTGGAGTAAGGAATAACTCTAAATCATTTGAAGGTGGTGTTGCAAATTCTGAGGAATGCGGTTTGCTAAATATGAAAAGTGTGTATTTTTGTTGAAGGAGGTTGCATCCCTAGGGAATGTGGTCTTGGTAATGGAATTAAAGTGGACCCTAAGAAGACAGAGGTCAAAGGGAATTGACCTAGGCCCTTCACCCCAAAAGATATTAGGAGTTTCTTGGGTTTGGCAGGTTACTATCAGAGGTTTGTGAATGGTTTCTATTTATTGCTTCCCTTATGACAAAGTTGACCAAATTGGAATGATGAATATGAAAAGCATTTTCAAACTTTGAAAAACAAGCTTATCTCACTCCTATTTTGGCTTTACCGAAAGGGTTAGAAGGGTGGTTAGAAGGGTATGTGGTTTATTGTGATACCTCAAGGATTAGTTTAGGGTATGGATTGATGCATAATGGCAAGGTTATAACATATGCCTCTAGACAACTTAAGGTGCATGAGCAAAATTATCCCACCCATGATTTTAAATTGGCGGCCGAGGTATTTATTTTGAAAATTTAGCATCAAGAATTGTATGGTGTTGATGTAGATATGTTTACCAACCATAAAAGTCTACATTATTTGTTCACACAAAAAGATCTTAACATGAGGAAGAGGAGGTGGTTAGAACTCCTTAAAGATTATGACATAAGTGTGCACTATAACCCCGGCAAAGCTAATGTTGTAGCCGATGCTCTAAGTAGATTATCTATGGGTAATATAGCTCAAATTGATGTTGGGAACAAGAAGGTGGCTAGATATGTTCACCAGTTAGCTAAGTTGGTGGTCAAGTGGAGTGAAGTTATAAATGGGGGTGTAATAGTTGTTGAGGGTTCCAAATCTTCTTTGATTGAGGAAGTCAAGTCAGAACTAGATCTTGACCCCGCCTTGCTAGAATGAAAGGCTTTGGTGAAGGATGGTAAAGTGGAGATTTTCTCCAAAGGGGAGATGGTGCCCTCAGGTACTAAAGTTGGTTGTGTGTGCCTAATGTTGACGACGTAAGGGAGTCGATATCGAAGGAGGCCCACAATTCATCCTATTCTATTCCTCCCAGTTCCACCAAAATGTACAGAGACTTGAGAGGGGTGTATTGGTGGGTTGGTATGATGAGGGATATTGCCAAGTTTATAGCCGGTTGTCACAATTTCCATCAAGTGAAAGCCAAATATCAAAGGTCAGGTGGCATACACTACACGAAAAAGGACCTTTAATGAGGGTATATTTGGTCGTTAAAAGTTTCAATCCAACCACTAAAGGTCAATAACGACGACAGTAAATCCGATCGTTGCCCATCGTTAAAGGCTCCGATGTTAAAAGTTTAACAACGGATTTATGTTTGGTCATTAAAAAAACTTTAATGAAAACATAAAATCTGGTCGTTATATGTTCTTTAATAGTGGACATATTATCTCTTTGCTAATTAGTCAAATTCGATCGTTAAAAGTCATTAGGAACAATTAACATCCAACTACTACAAGTATTTTAACAACCAAAATACCTTTCATTAAATTTATGTTACTTTTGATGACCAAACTTTTCATCACTAATGATCATTTTGATATTAAATATGTCAATCGTAAAGAATTTCAAAGACCACATTTCCATTTGTTATTATATAAATATTATAATATTAAACTAATAATAATGATTTTTTTTCATATAAACACACATATGGATGAAAATAAAGAGAAGTAAACGATAACAAGAACATCATCAAACACACATATTTTGTAACTCCCCACATTTTACATGTACTAATAGTATGGGAATAAATGTTGATATGGTTTGGTCAAAGTAGCATCAATTCTTGAAAGTGCTTTATTCTCGTGTTAATGGGTGATATGGGCGTCTAATGCTTGTCAGGGTCTTGTATATATGTATTTTTTATGTTAAATTTTGGATATAATCAAGTAATAGAATTTAGGTGTTTGTATGGATTAATAATCTAATAGGTGATTCATCTACTTACTTAGCTTGAAATTGCAAGCTAAACGGAGACAAGGTTCGACGTCAAATTTGTTCAAGTTCGATTACAAATAAAAATCAAATTTAAGTGTGTAATTTTAGCTTATGCTTTGATATCATAAATGTACATTATTTTCAATCCAAGAAGAGTGTGATAAAGGCCCAAGTGTAACACAAATTTACTTGACCATTTGGGCTAAACAAATCGATTAAGAGAAAAACTAGAAATTGGCAGCCATGTCCATTGGAATGTGATGCCCATTTTGGCCCAATTTTGGGGAACCAACTTTTGAATAATAAGCCTAAGTGTATGTGATATTGTTTGGTCAAACGTTCAAGGAAATGTTGTCTAAATATCTCTATAAAAGGGGTCAAAAAAGTCCCCTCAATCACTCTGCACTTACAAGAAAAAAACCAGAAAAAAATAGTTTTACTCTCTTCAGTTTTCTCTCAATGTTTTCTTACCCTAAATAGCAGCCAAACAACTATTTTAGGGTTCTTGAGGAGGATATACACTTTGAGGATTAAGGTAAGTGATTATAGTTGTGGTTTATTGAGGTTTCTTCATAGAAATCAAGAAGTATATGTTGATATGTTGGTGCTGAAATTTCTGGACAGATTATATGTTAAGGATTGTTGTGCAATTTTTTTGTTAATTAAGAGGTTTTTCTCTTGTTGGATGGCTTTATTATGAAGTAGTACGAATGTATTAAACATATGTTCGTGTTGCATCAATGTAAGAAGGCTGATTTACCACTTTTACAGCCCATAACAGTGAGTGAATATATCATATCGCAATTATGTGCTTCGTATAAACTTGTGGACTGTTGGAGAGCAGGTTGTTGCTTCATGTCCTTCATAACTGATTTATTTCTATCCTTAAACTGATTCATAGCTTATTGTATGTGAAAATGTTGTTTGAATAGTTTGGTGAGGGTTGGAAAAGGTTTGGAATTGTCGTCGTCGTCGAAATGTAGTGAAAGTGGGAGTAATGTTATGTTGTCCATTTGTAAGTTGTGTAGAATTGACGCATGTTATCCCATGACTTACCACTTATTTGGGATTGGTTTTATACTATATTAAGACTGGTTTTTTTGTGGTAAAATCATTGGAAATAATATTGGTATAGCTCAAACAATCCCATGCTTGTTGACGTCGAAGTATGGTGAAAGAATATAACGTTATGTGATGTGAAGAGTTATTGTGTATTGTGTTTAGTGGGGTGTTGTGGAACTATTAAGAGACTGAAAATAATATGTACATGTCATATACATAATAGTGGATGTTATGAAATTCATTTAGAAGCGAAAAGGGTGAAGAAATGTCTTAGAGTCACCAATTGGAAGCTTGCTGTCCGTATGTTGTTTTGCTACGTATTTGGGCTGCCAAAGTATGTATATTGGCTGATAATGCTACTTTTATCCCTTCCTATATTGTAGATAAGTAATTGGAGGAAAAGAAGGTTATCTTGAGATAGTAACAAGGTCCGACAAAGAGGTATGTAAGATTACTTGATTTTGTATCACTTGGCATGAAACATAGACCCTTTGGTAAGTAAAGGCATTTATCTATTCCAACCTGACAATCAACCATGCC
>JAOTQJ010158039.1:0-29022 GCA_025642045.1 Solanum sejunctum | reverse complement strand
GGCACTTTTTTGGGCATTTTTTGGGATCACTTCAATATCTCCACCTTGGGAGAATTCGTCCTCGAATGTATAAGAGATGTACAAGACAAGAGTGATCATGAACAAGCAAGCCGCAACAAGAATGCACCATAACATGTAAAACAACATTTTCAAATACTCAACACAAGTGTAAAATCATCATAAAAATAAATGCAAATAAATGACATAGGGGTTGAAATATAAGACTTGAATCACATAGGGGATTTAGAATTAGTACCTTAGGCTTGAGTGGAGTGAAAAATATAAGGATACCACTTTTGCATGTCCACCTTGGCCTCCTAAGTAGCACTTTTGATTTGTTGGTTCCTTTAAAGGACCTTAATGGATGCCACCTCTTTGTTCTTCAATTTATTCACTTGCCTATTTAGGATCTGAATTAGAACCTCCTCATAAGTCAAGTTATCCTCAACAACACCCACAACATCAAGAGGCACAATAGCATTAGGATCACCAACACATTTTCTCAACATAGAGACATGGAACACCGGATGGACCAAATTTATTTCACTAGGCAATAACTAATAAGCTACCTTGCCAACCCTCCTTATCACCTCATAAGGACCAATATAACTTGGGCTCAACTTCCATTTTTTACCAAAGCAGACCACATCTTTCATTGGAGAAAACTTTCAGATAGACCCAATCCCTCACATTGAATTCAAGGTCTCTTCTTCTCATATGGGCATAAGATTTTTGATGACTTTGGGCCATCTTCAACATTTCACTAATCATCCTACCTTATCAAGAGTTCCACAACCAGATCCAGTCCCAATAAAGCTACCTCTCCAACCTCAAACCAATCAACCAGTAATCTATAATGTCTCCCATAAAGAGTCTCAAAAGGAGCCATACCGATGCTAGAGTGATAGTTATTGTTGTATGCAAATTCAATCAAAAGAAGATGGTCACCCAACTACCCCTCAACTCCAATACATAATCCCTTAGCATATCCGCAAGTGTCTGAATGGTTCTTTTGGCTTAGCAATCCATTTTGGGGTGAAAGGCCGTACTAAGGTGAACTTTGGTACCAAGACCCCTTTGAAAAGACCTACAAAAGTGTGAAGTGAATTGTGCACCATGATCCGATATGATGGATAAAGGAACCCCAACTAGCCTTACTAACCCATGTATTTACAACCTTGTATACTCTTCAGCCCCATAAGTGGTTTTAGTTGGTAGAAAGTGAACTGATTTTGTCATCCTATCAAACCATGACCCAAATGGAATCAAACCCTTTCTAGTCATGGGAAACCTAACCACAAAATCTATATTAATCACCTTTCCCACTTCCAAGTGGGAATCGCTATGTCTTTGGTTAGGCCACCCAAACTTTGATGCTAGACTTTGACTGATTGACAACTATGGCAAATAGAAATGAATTTGGCAATGTCCCCCCTTCATGCCTCCCCATCAATACACATCTCTCAAGGCTCTATACATTTTGGTGGAACCAGGGTGGATAGAATAAGAAGAATTATAGGTCTCTTCAAGGATTTTCTACCTCAAACCATCAACACAAGGCACACACAATCTACCTTGGTATCTAAGGGCACCATCTCCTCCTTGGGAGAAAACCTCTACATTGCCCTCTTTCACCAAGGCCTTCAATTCAAGCAAGAAGGAGTCAAGATCTTGTTTTGCTATCACCTTATCAACTATGGAAAATTTAGAACCATCAATAATAACAACACCATCACTCACTTCTTCCAACTGAACCCCCAATCTTGTCAATCTATGCACCTCTCTAGCCATTTCCCTATCACCACCATCGATATAGGATAGGCTACCCATAGACACACTACTCATTGCATCCACCACCACATTTGCATTACCCGGATGATAATGTACATTCATGTAATAGTCCTTAAAAAGTTCTAGCAATTTCCTTTGTCTCAAGTCGAGATATTTTTAAGTGAAGACATATTGGAGTATCTTATGATCAGTGAAGACATCAACATGCACCCCGAAACAAATAATGCCGCCAAATCTTTAATATAAACACAACAGTGGCTAACTCTAGACATGGGTGGGGTTGTTCCTTTCATACACTTTGAGTTGTCTAGAAGCATAGGTTATGACCTTACCATTTTGCATTAGGACACAACCCAAACAAACTGTAGATGAATCACGATACATAACAAAAGCATTAAGCCCATCCTATATAGACAATATAGGAGTGGACACAAGCCTTTCCTTCAATGTCTGGAAGCTTCTCTTACATTCATCGGTCCACACAAACTTAACCTCCTTTTTGAGTCAATCTTGTCATAGGGGAAGCAATGGAGGAGAACCCATTCATAAATCTTCTATAGTAACCCCGAAGGCCTAAGAAGCTCCTAATATCGAATGGGGTCAAGGGTTTAGGCCAATTTCTAATCACATCGATCTTCTTAGGATCTACTTTAATACCATCCCCTAATACCGCATGACCCAAGAATGCAACCTCCTTCAACTAAAATTCACACTTTTCATTTATCATATAATCTCTCCTCCCTCAATCTTTGCAACACCCCTCAAATGACCCATATGCTCCTCCTTACTATGCGAATAGATCGAAATATCATCAATGAAGACCACAATAAAGGAATCAAGGTAGGGTTTGAAGACCCTGTTCATTAAGTCCATGAATATGGACGTTGCATTAGTCAACCCATTCATATCTAGTCCGAAAGGCCATCTTGGGAATATCACACTCTTTCACCCTCACTTGGTGATACCCAAACTGAAAATCAATCTTAGGGGAAAAGCTAGCCCTTTGCAATTGGTCAAATAGTCATCAATTCTTGGAAGAGGATATGTATTCTTTATAGTGACCCTATTGAGTTGTCTAGTAGCCAATGCACATTTTAAGTGACCAATCTTTATTCTTTATGAACAACACTGGTGCACCCATCTTTCTTTTTCCAACAAATCTCTCCATTGCTCTTTTAACTACTTCAGCTCCGCCGGGGCCATATGGTAAGGGGGAATAGAGATAGGTTGAGGTTGGTAAGGAGATCTATGCTAAAAGCTATCTCCCTTTAGGGAAAGACACCAGGAAGGTCATTTAGGAAGATATCAAGGAACTCATTTACAACCGGAATCAACTCAATGGAAGGGACTTTGGACTCCACATCTTTAACACTAAGTAGATGGTAAAGATACCCTTTAGAGATCAACTTATGGGCTTTAATGCATGAAATGAATCTACCCTTCACCACATTATCTTGACTCTCCTACGTAAGGGTAAGTTCATTTGGAAATTAAAACTTGACAATATAGGTTCTACAATCAATAGAAGCGTAGTAAGCATGCAACCCTTCCATTCCAAGAATGATATCAAAATCAACCATGTCTAATTCAATAGGATCACAAGGCAACAACTTATGCAAAATGCAAGTAGGAAAATTACTATAAAATTTCCTAGAAACAATAAAGGTCCCAATAGGAGTAGACACTTCACACGAGTCATGCAACAACTCGAGAACAATGTGGAACTTTTAAACAACAAAAAGGGTAACAAAAGAAAGAGTGGCACCTGAATCAATCAAACCGTATACATCAAAGTCAAAGAATTTTAACATATCGATAACAATATTGGGGACCTTACCAACCCCTTGTCTCCCATATAGAGTATAAAATTGATTTTGTCTTAGGGCACCACCTTCAGGACCACCTCTACCCAATGGAACAGCATTAGCACCCCGGACTTTGTCACGGTTTCTTGGACAATCTACTTACTTGTGCCCAAGCTTCACACATCCAAAGCATGAATTAGAATCTTTCAAACATCGGCCTATATGATTCCTTCCATATCTAGGACACCCATCAATAGGAGCCACACCACCAATACCTTGAGGCCAAGGGAAGTCATTGGCAAACCCCCTAGTAGTAGCATGAGGAGGCCCTTGGCCTTGATGAAATCTAGAACCCTTTGGAATTTACCCTCAAATCGGGCCCTTTTGGCCTTATGTATCCTTCTCTTCCTCAACTTTTTCTCCTCCATTTGCTCGGCATAAGTCATCAACTAAGACAAGTCCATGTCACTAATTAGCAATACTGACCAGCATTCTTCACTCACCAAGTTGGAGACCCCCATCACAAATTTATTCATCTTAGATCTAGGATCGTCCACTAAATGAGAAGCATACTTTAAAAGTTGATTAAACATGAGGGAATACTTCCTCATCTCGTAGCACCTTGTTTTAAGTCCATAAGCTCCCTAACTTAGCTTCCCTAAGCTCAAGAGGGAAAAATAGGTTAAGCAAGGCCAATTTAAACTCCTCCAAGTCACCACATTACTAATAACCTTCTCATATTTTGGTCATACAATATTTGAGCTACCCCTTTGACTTGTTACGCCGCCAACTCCTCCTTTTCATTAGGCCAAACTTATATGCTATCAAAATACAGCATATTTGATGCCTAAAATAATGGATTTTATGAGTTCTTAATGCAAGTTTTTATGGTTTTTGTGTTTTTTATGTTGTCATTGCAGAAAAGTTAGGTTGGCATGATTTTGAAGAAAAGTTACAGATTTTAGCTGAAGCTTAGGACATACGAGCACACGTATAAGTCATAGCCTAAGCTATGAGTCATAAGGTATGTCATAGCATGAATCAGAGATCAAAAATTCAAAAATATGCTAAGTGGAGGTCCCCCACACTAGGCTATCCTACTAGTCATAAGTCCCACCATGACTCGTATAAGAGGACTCGTGGCAAGAATTAGAGAGTCAAAATGTTAGACCAAAAATTGAAGGCCAAGACTAGAGAATAATATATGAGTCATAGCTCAAGAAGCGCCTCGTACCTATGGGCCATACCAATTTAGTACAAGATGCCGAAAACCTGACACAAGACCCCAACTATGACTCGTAGGTTATCCTACGAGTCATACCTACAAGATTTGTTAGCTACCAGCTATCTTTTCTGCATAAATTCTAGGGTTATTTTATAAATATTTTATATAATCTAAGTTATGGTTTAAGAAGGAGTTTGACCTGGAGACAATTTTACAGTCATCTTTTGAAACTTTTCTTAGGTTTTTAGATTAGTTTATTATTTTCTCTTGGAAAACCTTTTTCGGGGATTGCAAATCTTGCTTTGTGCTCATTGTTGATCAATTAAGCTTTTGGGTTTGCAACCTTTGGTGCTTGCATTCTTTATTATTATTAGTAAAACTCTCATTTATGTTTTGTATGTGCATTTTTGTTAGTTTTTACCTTACCCATGAGTAGCTAAGCACCCATAACTTGGGGTTGTGGGACTATAGGTAGTTGACTTGAGATAACCTAGGTTTATTGCATTTATGTGATTAGGGTTTTGCATGTATTATCTATTTCCCCTCAGTATGATTGTTGTTTGGTTGTGGCCAACACCAAACCCTCCTACTATCACTAGTTCGACAAAGGTAGTGACAAATAGAAAAAGAAAAATACATGATAGGATTCGATTGATGTCTTCTCATCTAATCGACCTAACCTAACCAAGGGAGGTTGACTGGGACAATTGGTAATGGTTAGTTAGCATGCCATAGTTGTCGACCAAGCGCCATGGTGAAATTCAACCTTTACCTTCATAAGAGAGTTGGAAGAACCTAAGTTACCATCTTGCATGCAACTCTTTGACTATAGTTATGTTACCAAAGGTAATCGAGTCAACAAACCATGGGGAATACAATTCCCAAGTTGTCCCTAAAATTGAGTGATTTCTCGCATGTAAGTATATCATAATTTACTTTTGTTTTTGAGTCACAACACCCCCTCCTATTTAGAGATTTTAGTTATTGATGCTTCAAATGGTTAATAGTGAAATCTTGTAGTCAAGTCCCGTATTCCCTGTGGGTTTGACTGTAACCTTTGGTTAGGTTAATTGCTGACAGTGACCACTTTCTTAATGGAGCATGAACATTAGAATGTCACCAACACCTATGATATTCAAGATCTTGTAGACCTCATCGATGAACTCTTATGGATCTTTATCAACCTTTGACCTATATAAAATTGGAGGATTGATCCTCACGAAGTCCCTTACCCTAGCTCCTGGGGTAATAGCATGAGGGGCTTAGGCCCCTTGATTGACTTGGTTGACCACCACTTGGGCAAGCATAGTGACAGTATCCCATAGCTCACCATTGGCAGGTTGATCCTCTGGAGATTGGGCCCTTCTTCCTCGAGTGTTTGGCATGATCTATAAAAGCAACAAACAATTATTAGGGGAAACAACTCACTACAACTCTATAGCACAACGTAGAACATGAAGAAAGGAAAAATTTTCTAAAATGTCTCCTAGCCTTCTACTCATAGTCATGGCACGCTTCACAACTATGAATAGGACTCTAATCGACGCGGTGTGTGGAACTCAAAGGATCTATCAACCTAGTGCTCTGATACTAAGTTTGTCATGACCCAAGCCTAGGGCTTAGACGTGACTCGACGAATGGGGAACCTGAAGGAACCACAATCAGGCCTCTTAACTTTATCATTATGCATTATTAGTTACGGAAGCATATGAAAGACATAAATTAAGAATGGGGTGTAGGGGATAAGGGATAGCTTGAAGAACATTATAACCAAGATAAAAGAGTCAAACACATATCATAGATACATAGTATGTCTAACAAACACCTCTAATACATAGATAAGAGTGAGGACCAAGACAAAACAACTGGGCTCACCCTCATAGTCAAATAGAATGTAAAGTAAAGTCTCTCAACAAGGTAGTAAAACATAGACCAAAGTTTTCGAAATGGAGGACTCGGGAATTTGCTTGAATAACATCGACTAGCCACATGGAGGAGAAGGATGATCAACTTAGGCACCAGTTCCTACATGGTGATATCATGTAGGCAAGAGTATGCTTTAATACATTTGAATGTTCTAAGTACATAAAATGCAACGCAACAAGAATTAGGCATCACAATCAAAATTTATAATAATAGGTAATAGGCATAATATAACAATATGACATGTATGATCAGTGCATAAGTAAAACATGCTTAAGTAACTCATTCTCTTATAGGATATCATTTGTGAAGAATAGACCAAGCTAGATTTCCAAAGTACAAACCCTTTGGTCGATTGATGATGATCTCACCCTATCACCCTGGTTGTGTAGTACAAACCCCTCACATGGTTGATGATAATCACACCATATCACCTTAGTAGTGAAGTACAAACCCCTCACATGATTTGATGAGTACAAATCCCCACCTTGGTTGATGAGTACAAACCCCCACTTCGGTTATCAAGGCACTAGCCCCTTGATTGGCTATCAAGGTACTAACTCCTGACAAGGTTATCCGGGCTCTTAGCTCTTCCTCTCGGATAGGGCATGGTCTAATGTAAAACTTCATATAGAATATATATATTATATTCATAAGTTCATTTCATCATAATTTAGTCAATCATATCATATCTCATGCTTTGGACCTTCAACTCCTCAAGAAACCTCATTTGGACATTTTATCAAACACCTAGAGGGTGTGTAAAGATATTATAAAATCATGAATTATAGAGATGAAGTCATGCAAAAAAATCCAGTGTATAACCATCAATCAACACCTTGCTACACCCTCAAGCGATATACATCAAAATCCCTTATCAAATCCTACAAGAGATCAAAGATTTGAGCTCAAAACATGGGAAAACAATCACAACTTTACATAGCTTAAACATAATGTGCAGTGAATTTCATAATAATCAAGACCCATTTGTAAATCAACTTTAAATCATGCAATTTGAGAAAAAGGAGGCTTGCGTATCATGGGTGAAAGGAATCCATGAAAGAAACCCATATGTCTTAGCTTAGAGATGAACTTGGTGAAGATTGGAGATGGACACTTGATGTTTGAAGGAGAATCTTAGCTTGGGATGAGGTTTTGGGACTTGATTTTGGGGAATAAAAATGTGACTAAGTATTTGAGTGAGTATTTGGAAATATTTTGGATGATATGAGGGTGAAATTTGGCTAAGTATCGATAAAAACATATTTGGAAAAACTTGAGCCCAACACTTAGAAAATTTTGGACGAACTAAAAAAAACTAGTCACAAAAATGTACTAGTGTGCATCGTGGAAGTGGCGCGCACTACTCTATGGAAATTGCACTTTGGAAAATCATAACTACTAATATTTCACTCTTATATTAGGGTTAGACCCTTTTTCACCTAATTGTCCCCATGGTCATGAATTTGAAGTCAAATTTTCGATAATGACAAATGAATTTTGAGATATATGGAAATTAACATTCTGGGTATTTCGAGGCACATTTTTAGGCACTTTTTGGGGTCGTTTTAATTTCACTTGCCTAGACAATTTTTGGGTAAGTGACTTGTCAACAACAATGACCTAAGATCACATCCTAATCCGGCCATTCAATTATTTCAATAGGACTAACCAGGCAAGTTTTATCTCACAAGTGTATCGACTAAATTATGCAACTAAGTTCACAGGCACATGGCTTATATTTTACACTAATTAGCACTAAACTATATGTACATGTTTCATTCATTAGAATGCCAACCACATGTACACCATACTTACCTGAAATCATACAAGTTAGTTAGGATGAGATGCAAACATGTATAGCCTTAACATTGTAAACATGGTACTTCAGAAAAAGATTAACACAAGGATTACCTTAGACTTCTGTGAACACTTATATTTAGACAAACATTACAACCTAAACATGCCTGTTCTACTAGACAATACACTTGAGAGAAAAGAAACATGGAAAGAAAAACTCTCAAGTGGTAGGATGTACCCACCCCCTCCAAAAAGACAGTGTGTTGCTCTCACTACACCATAACATGAATAAACAAATATATAGGGGATAGAACATGCCTGGGATACCTTAGGCGTCAGTAGTGCCGATGGGACCACACCCTCCTAGGGGATCTCTATCAGCATTTCTAGCACCAGGTGCAAAGGTGATATTAGAGGCACCTCCCCTTTCTACCTCTCTTGCTAGCCACTCTCATTCTGCCTATTTGGCTACTGCTCGGTGCTGGGCCCTAGAGGCCATGAGCATCTGCAGCTATTTTCTTTCTGTGGGTCACAGGGAGGAATACTTTGGTGGTCACATCACTTACCCTTATCTTTCCGCCTAGGTTGATCAGTTGGTGATGCTGGTGCATTAGATGGGGCAGGTCGAATACCCCATCTCTCATCCATAACAAGTGCTGCGGGAGCATTTAATAGACTCATCCAAGATTCTAGAGATGGGGCCAATGCAGGGGCCTGGTACTGTGTAATCAGCTAAGTATATCATTTGAACCAGATTTTTCATTTTGTCCCTAGATGTACTCCCAAACATGTTATGAAAGTATCTCTCCAAAGTGGTGACTTGGCCCTATAAAGTGGTGATTCAGCTTAGAAGAACTTTGCTACGTTAGTCCACCACCCACTGTGATTGAGACTTGACCACATGCGAAATCCTTTCTACTATTTGATCTATGATGGCATGTGTCTGAAGCTAGTCTGGTACTATTCTGGCCAAGATCTCATAGGGCATGTATGCATACCCTTACTATATCAGAGGAAATACACCACTGTCCTTAAGCCACTCAGAAGCCCTACCTAATGGTGAGGTGGTGATGTAGTCCTTAAATGGCAAGGGCTGCTGTAGAGGTGCTAAGGGGAAGTTTGTTGGGCCCCTTAGTAAACGTGTTCTGCTCTTCATGAGGGGGTTTTGACATCCTTAATCAGGACAATGTTGGCGACGCCCTTAGGAGCTAATTTTACATCCAAAAAGTGAGTAGTAGTAACATCAGCCTGTTTGCAAAGGCCAAATACCAAACACGGGAAAGGTATGCTAGTTCTCAGATAAGGCCCAGTGTCGCATCTCCAAGTCAATGATTCATCTTACGTTGACCTCGTATCTGGACCTCAGGCATGCTACTAGAGATATATGCGAAGGTTGAAGTAGATTGTCATTACTTGTGGGCCTCAGTCTGGCCCACACCACCGACCACTAGAATGTTACAACAAATGTTAGAGATGTTTTGCCATAGGACACTTGGGATTGGTAATCCAATGTGCTACATCCCCTTCAATGGAAACTTGTTTGGCAATCCATCTGACCAATTCAGTCTGAGATGTAGAGTCGAACATTCACCTCTCATCCATAATCCACAAGTGTCTATCTGTGAATTGGCCATCTAGAGGAGCTTGGTAATTTGGCCAAAATAGGAAGTGGTTGATGGTGGTTTCTGAAATATTCACTTGTGTACTATGCACCATCATATGTGATCATGGGATCTACCAAATGCAATCTGTCTCTTCACCTTCTTAAGTTGGGTACCCTATACGGAGTTCAGTAGACTAGCAGCATAATTAGAGTAGAAATTCCTCAACTATGGCGGGCCCATAGTATCCAGATGGTCGCGCCATCTAACCAAACTTGTGTGGTTTAATAGTATCTCTAATTTCTGAAATGCTATCAAGTTGGTTCCTAAGGACCCAAACCTCCGAGATGACGTGCCACTGTTGGAACCCCCCAGAACATTTTGTAAGCCCATTAACATAAATATCCTTAGCTCTTAGGACTATTTGTCGAACCCTCAGAAATAAAATAAGTGCCCTGGCAATTTTGGCATCCATTATTTGGGAGACTGTAAAATGTATAGCCTCATCATCATTTTCCTGGATTTCGATCTCTTCTACCTACTACTCAATTTTATGACCCTCAACCTTCGGAGTTCACACCTATTCTTCTTAGTCCGAAGTATTCTCCTCCTATTCTCTGGCATCTGGATACTCCTCAACTCCGTGCAAGGAACCCCCTCTTCAGACTGGGGAGCTCTATGTTGGCCTGATGCACCGGCCCATGTAGTATGAGGAGAGTAAGGGGAGAAGTTGCCTGTGTACCAAACCTCGAACATACTAGAGAAGTCATAACTTGAGTCACTCCCAGCTTGATTGCTAGAGGATACGATTGGGGAGTCATGGAGATGTGACAGAGGATCATCCCTTGCATTAAGTCTAGCTAGCCTATGGTGTGGACCTATAGTACCTGTAAGTGCAACAAATGAATAATCTTTATTAGAAATTATTGCACAAGCAAGGGGACACACTAACGGGTATTCAAACTTCCCATGTGCCATAAAAGTGACAATAACTCTTAAGAGTGGCATCACCCGGTCTATCGTAGGGCCATCACACTTAAGATCATATATGAATTAGAATGAAAAATCAATGTAAGTAAAATAAAATGGGTGGTACAGAGTCAAGGGGACTCTACATGATGCATGAGATGAGTCACGGTCTATGAAAAGGCCTATGAAAGGGCACTTGGTTGTGTCATTTGACTAACGGCACATCACGGGCAGTTACACAATCCATGAAACATGACACAGTCCGTGTAAATGGCCATCCGACCCTCATTTGACCAATTTTCAACACAACATGCATATACACACATAAGGTCATGCAATTTCACCCCACTCAATCAACACAATAGCTATACAAGTCAATTTCCCCAAATATCATGCCAAAAATCACCCAAAATCTTCACTTTCATAGTTAAGACCTTAAGAGCACAATAATGGTCGTTTTCACCACCACATCCACACCCAACATTATTTAATATGCATTATGATGCATTAAACTAAGAAAGAAGCCATTTATATCCAAGATCTACACATGGAAGCATCAAAATCAACACTAGAAGATAGTGAAGTTAAGTTCTTACTTGATGAGCAACAATAAAGAAAAAAAACTTACTAGAAAGAGTACAACACACACTTAAATAAAGCTATGAATCATGAATAAGACTCATGAATCATCATAAAAAAGATAGTAATTTGTTGGGATTTTAAGAGAGAAGGTGTGAGAAGAGGAGAGGGAGCCATGAGATAGAGAGATATTGAGAAATTTGGGAGCAAGTTGGTGGGACAAAGGAAAGGGTTTTAAAACACTTGGTCAACTGTGTTTGACAAGTCAAATCTCACCACACGGGTGGCCTCACGACCCGTGACATATGTCATAGTCTATTTGGATCATCCATCCTACTTGCCTTAAAGCAATTAGCACTTATTTGGCCTCCTATTGTAGATGCCTCATGTACGTCCAGTCTTATGGGCGTGACACTAGTCATGGTTCGTTTTGTCGAACGTCTCACCATACTTGATGCAATTTTCGATAAATCCAGGTAGACCATATGTGCAGACACTTGATGAGAGGGCTCACGAATTGTCAAACCCTCCATGACCCATGTGTGAGGGTCGTGTTTTGACAATAGGTGAAATTAGGTTGAACTTCACAATGGCCAAGCGCGACTACCTCACACGGGTTTGTACATGATCCATCTGGCGTGTCGCAACCTATGTGGGCGCATGTGGGAGGCACTTTACTGCAAATTGCTGCCATTTCAACCTCTAGTCATTTCTCCCAGTATACATGCATGCACGTCCCCCAAACAACACCTATATGCACCTAAAAACACAAACCAAAAACAAAAATATGCATGACATGTAAATTAAAGTTTTTTTTAAAACTATTACAATGCATGGGTTACCTCTCATAGAATGCTTTTAACATCATGGCACGATGCATTTTCTTAACTACTCAGACTTTATCAAGAAGCCAAATCTCAATTGCTGAGGCTTCTTTTTCTAAACCCAAGTATTGCTTCACTCTCTATACATTGACCTTGAGCTGATTCCTATTTTCTGCTTCTAACTCAATAGCACCATGGGAAACACCTGGATGATTTTGTACGGGCCAGATCACCTTAACTTGAGCTTATTTGGGACCAACCTCAACCTGGAGTTGTATAAAAGCACTTTGTCACTAGGACTCAAACTCCATTGGGCAATATGCTTGTCATGTTGAATATTTATCTTCTGTTTGTACAATACCACACTTTCATATGCTTGGAGGTGAAACTCATCCAACTCATTGAGCTGGTTAAGTCTCAAGTCAACATACTAATCCCAATTCATGTTGAGTTTCTTCAAAGCCCAAAATTCCTTGTGATCGAACTCCATGGGTAGATGATAGGCTTTACCAAACACCAACATATATGGCAACGTACCAATGGGTGTCTTGTAAGCCATTCTGTAAGGCCAAAGTGCATTATCTAGCTTCCTCGCCTAATTAGTCCTAGTGGCATTCACAAACTTTGTCAGGATCTCCTTGATTTCTCTGTTTGATACTTCAACCTGTCCACTCATCTTACGATGATAGGGTGTGGCTACTTTGTGCTGTTTTACTCCATATTTTGCTAGCACAACACAGCAAACCTTGTTACAGAAGTGAGAACCCCCATCACTGATTATACTTCTAGTATCCCAATCTGGAATTAGACAACACTTTTACTCTTGTTGTTTGGAAATGCAACTGCATCCACCCAATTGGAGACATAGTCCACTACTACCAATATGTACTTCATTCCATACGAACTCACAAATGTGCTCGTGAAGTCAATTCCCCAAACATGACACATCTCTACCTTAAGAATTGGGGTCATGGGCAGCTCTTAGAACTTTGAGATGCTGCCCTATCGTTGGCATTGATCACACCCCAGTATCAAGTTATGGGCATCTTTATAGATTGTGGGCTAGCAGTACCCACATTGGAGAATCTTCTTCACTATTCTGGCCCTACCATGATGAACCCCCACTATGGATGAGTGATAGGCCTCCATGATACTCAACATCTCAGTTTTTAGAAAGCATTGCCTGATAACCCCATCAGTACATGTTTAGAATAAGAACGGGTCATCCCAGAAGTACCTACATACATCAAAAAGAAACTTTTTCCTTTGGTAAGGGTTAAGGCCCTCTAGCATAATATCGCTCACTAGAAAGTTAGAAAAACCAACAAACCAAGGAATAAGTTCAACAAAAGCTTCCAATACCTAGTCATCAGGAAATGAATCATCGATGTTCCACCAATCCTTCAGTCTTGACTCATCTTCCAATCTGGGCAAATGGTCTGCTGCTTGATTTTCAGATCCTTTTCTGTCTAGGACCTTAAAGTCAAACTCCTACAGCAGGAGAACACATTTGATCAACCTTGGGTTAGTATCTTTATTTTCCATGAGGTATCTCAAGGCTACATGGTCAGTGTGCACTATCATTTTGGTGCCCAATAGGTAAGCCCTGAACTTGTCGAATGCATATACCACAGCCAACAATTCTTGCACAGTCATTATATAATTCTTTTGAGCATTATTGAGAGTCTTGCTGGTGTAGTAGATGGGGTGGAAAATCTTTTTGCACTTCTGTTTGAGCATAATACCCACACCAATTTTTCTTACATCACACATCACCTCAAATAGGGCAGTCCAATCAGGTGCAACCACCACAGGTGCAGAGATCAACTTTTGCTTCAGGGTCTCAAAGGCATGTCTGTAGTTATTAGCAAAACAAAACTTTGTTTACTTCTCCAATAGCTTGCACAATGGATGTACGATCTTGGAGAAGTCTTTAATAAATCAGTGATAGCAACCTACATGCCCAAGGAAACTCCGTACCCCCTTCATAGATATAGGAGGTAATAGTTTCTCAATCACCTAAATCTTCGCCTTATCCACTTCTATGCCCTTCTCAGAAATCTCATGGCCAAGAACTATCCCCTTTTTAACCATGAAGTGATAATTTCTCCCAATTTATCACCAAATTAGCTTCCTCACAATGCTGTAGTGCTCTGCTAAGATTCAATGGCCATGTGTGAAAGGAATTACCCACTAAAGAGAAGTCATCCATAAATACCTTGAGGGTGTCCTCACCTATGTCAGAGAAGATCAATATCAAATAGCATTGGAAGATGGTTAGGACATTGCATAGCCCGAAAGGCACCCTTCTAAAGGTAAAAGTACCATATAGGCAAGTGATAGTAGCCATTTCCTGATCCTCTGGGCTGTGGATATCTATTGTAGCTTGAGTACCCATCTAAGAAGCAGGACCACCCTCTACCTACCAACATGTCTAACATCTTATCCATGAAGGGAATGGGGAAATGGTCTTTCAAGGTCCATCTATTCAGCTTTCGATAGGGTATGCATACTTGCCACCCAATAACACATCTCAATAGGACTAGCTCATTTTTGTCATTAGCTACTATTGTCTTGCTCCTTTTCTTTAGGATATACTGCACTTGACTAACCCACTTACTAGTAGAAATGGGGTGTATCAGCCCAACATCCAGACAGTTGATGATCTTCTTTTTCACCACCTATTTCATAAGTGGGTTTAGCCTACATTGGTGCTCAATACTGGGCACACAGTTATCCTCTAATTTGATATTGTGGGTGCATATTCCTAGGGGAATCCCTATGATATCTACAATGGTCCAACCAATAGCTCGCTTGAACTTTTGGAGGACTCCTAGCAAAGCCTCCACCTGATTTCCTAATGATTTGCAACCATAATCACAGGAAGAGTGTTGTTAGTGCCCAAAAATACATACTTAGGTGTTGGGACAGCTTTTTGAGCTTCACAGCCAGAGGATCCTTGACGAAAGGTTTTGTTAGTGGTGTAGACTTGTTCTGCAGGTCTAAGTCAAGCTTTTTGGAAAATGACCTAGTTCCCCGACCTTATAACGCATTCACGATATTGGCATACCCACTAATACCATCTGCTGGGAAGTTTATCAACACCGTTGCTACTGTGTCTACACTTATTGTTTCCTCAAGTGGGATCTCAGAAAGACAATCATCTTTTACATCTAAGAAAGACATCACAACCACCTCTTTAGGTCTGTTCATTGTCCCAAACAAACAGAATTTCACCTTTTTAGTGTTGAGTCTGAAAGTCAGCTACCACCGCTCTATATCTACCAGTGCCCTGCTAGTAGCCAAAAATGGTCTCCCAAGGATGATGGGAACCTCAAAATCCACCTGGTACTCCAGAATGACAAAGTTCGCAGGTAAGATGAACCTGCCCACATGGACCAACACATCTCATAAAATCCCTATGACCTACTTCATTGATCTGTCTTCCATTAGTAGCCACATTGTAGTGGGCGTTGGGGCTCCTAAGCCTAGTTTTCTATAAACTGCCAGTGACATCAAGTTGATGCTGGCACCTATATCACAAAGAGCTCTTACAATTTCAAAAGCTCCAATAGTACACAGTATAGTGAAGGCTCCTAGATCTTTCTTCTTTTCTACAAGAGATTTTGTGATGATGGCACTACAGTAGTGGAGATTATTTGCCAGCTCAATCGTGGCTGTCCTCTTCTTAGTCACTAAGCCTTTCATAAATTTAGTGTAGCCCGGCATCTGCTCAAGTGCGTCTACTAAAGGGATGTTCACTTATATCTCTTTCAGCATGGATAAGAACTTCTGAAACTTGCCATTTTCAACCTTTTTCTGCAACCTTTGTGGGAATGGTGGTGGTTGCTTAGGAATGGCTGGCAGAGGCTGGGTCACTGCTAGTGTGACCTTAGGCTCTTTAGCAACCTCAGGCATTGTTGGTGTCACATCAGCTTCTTCACTCAATTCATCAACATGCACATCCAGGAGGTTAGGCATCTTGCCTTTAGCTTCATCCAAACCTGTATTACTGGGCACAACATGGCCAAAAAGTACCATACTGCACTTCTTGGTAACTACCATGCAATGACCTTCAGTTTTTGGGTTATGAATAATATCACTAGAAAGTGACCCAACTTTTCTCTGATTTATTGATGCTGACAATTGCCCCATCTTCTGCTCTAGTTACTTGATCAAGGTGGATGCGAGTCGAACAACTGCCGAATATTGGACATCTCCCTTTTTATACCTCGCATCACAACCTCAGTAGTCTCAACTTTGTCAAGTACCTTTCCCATCATTTTTTCTAATTTTGAGTTTCCACCTCTATCATTTCGACTCTCACAGTTCTTATAACCATCTTTGTTCTTCTAGTTTCCTTGATTGTTCTGATCATGACCATTGTTTTGACCTTGACATCTAGCATTGAATGGCTAGTAACCCCCATGGCTACCTAAGAAGTTTGCTTCCTCATCATAATTATAAGTTTGATCATTGTACCTGGGCATTGTGTTTATGGCTTTTACATTTTCTACGCCTCCATATAAGAACTTCTTTGCTAGCAAGTCTAGTTAGGTCTTCATGTGGGCTATGTCTTGAGCCCGTTCCTCCTCCTTCTGTCATTATTCCACAGTCATCTCAAAGACCATCCCTAAACAGTCTTCATCTCTAGTGTACCATGCCCTATTATTTTTGGCTTCCTGGTCTAAGATCACTACTATGTCTGGGAATTCCTAGACATGTATGATCCCTCAGAAGCTACATTAATGATAGGCTTTGCCACAAAGTTGTAGGACCTATAGAAGATTGCCTTCAAGTGCTCATCTATGAGGAGATGATCGTGGCACTGCTCAAGCTTCTGCCTGAATCTCTCCTAAGACTTATGTAGTGCTTCATTCGCTAGTTACTTATGAGACCTAATGACATATGTAACTTTTAGATGTCTTGATGTTGAGAAGAACCTCTCCTAGAATGCCTTCTTTTACTCTCCCCAAGTGTAGACTGAATCATGTTGAAGCTCATTCAGCCACTTAGTTGTCGTGCTAGAAAGAGGCAACAGGAATAACCTCAACCTACTTGCTTGTTGATTGACCCTTGGAATCTTAGATGATTGACATATCGCCTAAAGTTTAGGACATGCTAATTTGTATATGCAGTTGTTGCTCCATTGAACAACCCTTTCAAGGGTATCATCTGCAGTATAGTACTAGTGATAGTAAACTGAACACCTTTGGGCAGTGGGAAAGTACAATTGCTTTAGTGATTCCAGCACCCTCATCATCATCATTCATTGTGTGGGGCTATTAAAGTCCACACGCTTGTACACTAGGCAGAGGCACCTGCCAAAGTGGTGCTGATGTTGGCACCTCATTGCCAAGATTTTCATTATCATCCAGACCATCATTTCCCCCACCTAGAGGATTCACGGCCAACTCTCTCCATCTAGCTGCTTCGTATTCTTGGGCATTCATTATACGAATTGACTTAGTAAGCTTGAGGTGGTAGGGAATAAGTGTTTTACCCTTGCTTCGGGTGTGTGGCATGTAACGCTAGCTCCCTACCAAGAAACAAAAACAAGAAACAAAAGTAAAATTAAATTGAAACTAATAGGCTATTACTTCATCGTATTTCCCGACAACAGTACTAAAATTTGATATACCCAAATTTACACCCCAAAAGGATTAGTAAAACAATTATTGGTCAAATATAGAACTCAACCAAAGTAGAGGTCAATCCCATAGGGAACGCGTGAGAATAAATCTATTAGCACCATTTTCAGATGTAATATCTATTTTCCAAAACAAAAAGTGCATAAAGTAAATGGGGGTTTTGGTTTTTCAAACTAAGTTATTAAAATAAAGTAATAAATGAGTGCAAAGACAACTGGATTTTAGAAAATTAATGTAAAGCTAGGATTATGTTCCCCATGCCATCTAATTTGATAGCCGAATCTAGTGGTAAACTCATTCATGATTATGTATATGAAATCTAATAAGTTATGTAACATCTAATTCCTCTCTCTATCCTTGATAGATGCATATGCTTCATCACCTTTCGATCTCAGAACCTATACTTGCTAACCCTTATTGTCAATCCTGGAATACTCCTGCCTTTCAGTCTCAAGTACTTAGACTAGGTTAAAAACCCCAAATTTCCACCGTCTTACCTAATGCATCAGCTCATCAAGGAAGAAATTATAATGAATATTACTACAATATATATGCTAATCAATCCCAAGATTTACCCCATATTCGCCTATCTTAGTGATTTGTCATGCTTCCTGAAATGACCTCAAAAAGTGCCTAAAAATGTGCCTCAAAAGTGCCCAAAATCATAATTTTTATATATCTCAAAATTCATATGCGATATCAAAATTCTGACTTCATATTCCTATTCAATGGGTCAAAATTAGGGGAAAAAAGGTCTAACCCTGATTTTAGAGCAAACGAGTACCAATTCTGATTTTTCAAATTTTGAATTCCAGTGAGCTTTTTGCGCCCCTGGCGTGACATGCCAAGGGCGCGCACTAGTGTTAAAATTCTGCTAGTTTTTAATTTTGATCTAAGACTTATAAGTCTTGGACCAAAGTGTTCCCAAACATGTATTTACCTATACTTAGCCATAGTTCACCCACATATCATGCTAAATATTCTCTAATACTCAGGCAAACAGTTAGCCATATTTTTCACTCCTAAATTCAAGTTTTAAAACCCCTTCCAGAGGTAAGGATTTCCTTCAAGCTTCAAGCCTCCATTTTCAATCTTCACCAAGAGTTTCTCCAAAGCTAAGGTATGTGGGTTTCCTTTCACCATGGTATCTAAGCTCTCTTTACTAAAAAACTGCATGATTTGAAGTTGATTTATTTATGGGTCTTATCTATTATGGAAATCATGACTCACTATGATAGGTCTACGAAATTGTGATTACTTTAATATGTTTGGAGCTATGAATCTAAGGTCTATCGTGAGGATTGATGAAGCATCCTGATGTATATTGTTTGAGGGTGTTATCAAGTATTTATTGATGGATTTACACTAATTTATCTAGCATGATTTCACTGTTGAATTACATGATTTTACACTAGCATTGCGCACCATCTAAGTGTTTGATAAAATATTCGATTATGGCTTCCTGAGGAATTGAAAGTCCAAAGTATGAGATATGATAGGCATGATGTTATGATGATGGTAAGATCTTGTGCATATGATATGTTCTATATAAAGTGTTGCATTAGACCATGCCTGATCCGGGGGGACCAAGAGCCCAGGTAAACTAGCTGAGGGGTTAGTATCTCAAACACCAGGGTGGTAGGTGAGATTGCCACTAACCTAGTTGAGGAGTTTGTACCTCACACACTAGGGTGATGGGTGAGATCATCTCTAACCTAGCTGAGGGGTTTATACCTCACACACTAGGGTGATAGGTGAGATTATCACTAACCTAGTTGAGGGGTTTGTACCTCATACACCAAGGTGATGGGTGACATCATCATCAACCTACCAATGGGTTTGTACTTTGGAAATCTAACTTGGTCTCTTCTACACATATGATATCCTATATAAGCATTAGTTACTTAAACATTGATCATACATGTCATATTATTATATTATGCCTATTGCCTATTGTTATGCATTTCGATTATGATATCTATCTCTTGTTGTGTTGCATCCTAGATACTTAGTACATCGAAACATACTAATGCATACTCTTGCCTACATGATATCACCATATAGGAACTGGAGCCAAAGTTTATCATCCTCGTCGTCCTCATGGTTAGTTTGGTACTACTAAAGCTAGTTGGTGAGTCCTCCATTCCGGGAACATTTATTTATGTTTTTTTATTATGTACTAAGACACTCTTCTTTATGTTGTATTTTGACTGTGAGGGTGAGTCCGATTTCTTTATCATGGCCCTCGCTCTTATCTATGTTGTAGAGGTGTTTGTTGGACATGCTATATATCTACGTTATGAGCGTTGACTCTTTGTTTCTTGACTATGATGTTATGCAAGCTTTCCCCTTAGCCCCTTTGCCTGTATTCTTATTCGTTATCTCTTTTATATGCTTCTATGACCAGTGATGTATATTGATAAGTCAAGAGGCTTGTTTGGGGCTCATTCGTGTTCCCCATTCGCCATGTCAGGTCTAGGCCCTAAGCTTGGGACATGAAAAACTTGGTATCAAAGCACTAGGCTGATATATCCTCAGAGTCCAACACTCTGCATTAATTAGAGTCCTATTCATGGTTGTGAAGTGTGCCATGACTATAAATAGGAGACTATGAGGCATTTTAGGCAATGTTTCCCTTCTTCATGTTCTAAGTCGTGCTATAGAGTTGTTGTAAGTTTCCCCCACCTACCCCTAATGATTTTTCTTTTCTATGCTAGATCATGCCTAAAACCCGAAGAAGGGCCTCAACTCCTAAGGAGCAACCTAGCAATGGTGAGCTCCAGGATTCTCTCACTATGCTTGCCCAAGTTGTGACCAACCAAGTAAATCAAGGGGCTCAATCCCCTTGTGCTACTACCCCGGGAGCTAGGGTAAGGGACTTAATGAGGATGAATCCTCCTATTTTCTGTGGGTCAAAGGTGAATGAAGATCCACAAGAGTTCATTGATGAGGTCTACAAGATTTTGAATATCATGGATGTTGGGTCGATGACAAGGCAGAGTTGGTGGCGTACCAACTCAAATGGGTAGCCTAAATATGGTATGATCAATGGAAGGGGAGGTAGAGAATTGGTAATGGTGGTGCTTTGGGAGGAGTTCAAATTGGCTTTTCTAAATCGGTTCTTCCCTCTTGAGCTTAGAGAAGCTAAGTTGGTAGAGTTTATGAATTTAAACCAAGGTTCCATGTGTGTTAGGGATTATTCCCTCAAGTTCAATCAACGTTCAAAGTATGCTCCTCATTTGGTGGCCAATCCTAGATCTAGGATGAATAAGTTTGTGATGGGTGTCACCGACTTGGTGAGTGAAGAACGTCGATCCACATTGCTAATTAGTGACATGGACTTTTCCCATTTGATGACATATGCCGAGAAAATAGAGAAAGAAAAGTTAAGGAAGAGGAGAGGTCATGAGGACAAGAGGGCCCGTTTTGAGGGTAAGTTCCAAAGAGGTAGTCAACTCCATTAAGGCTAAGGGTCTTCTCATGCCACTAATAGGAGGTTTGCTAACAACATTCCTAGGCCTCAGGTGTTAGTGTTGTGGCTTATATTGTGGAGGTGATCATATGGGCCCATATTTGAAAGGTTCTAATGCATACTTCAAATGTGAGGAGCTTGACCACAAGAATATGGATTGTCCAAGAAACCATGGCGAAGGCTGGGGTGCAAATATGGTTCCATTGGATAGGGATGGCCATCCATTTGACGGTGAAAAGCCATATTAAGCTTTACCTTAGTTCCAAGACCTGTTTGGAAGGACCTCCAAAAGTGAGAAGTGAATAAGCCATGTGAGGATCTACTTAAACTTATGTTTTGGAGTTTAAGGGTAGTTGGGATGATCATCTTCCATTGATTGAGTCTGCTTATAACAATAGCTATCATTCTAGCATTGGTTCCTTTTTAGACCCACTATGGTAGGTGTTTTAGGTCACCTGTTGGATGGTTTGAAGTGGGAGAAGTGGCATTATTTGGTTAGGATCTAGTTATGGAGGCAATGGAAAAGGTAAGGTTGATTAGAGAAAGGTTGAAAATAGGCCAAAGTCGTCAGAAGTCCTATGCCGATGTGAGGAGGAGAAAGCTTGAATTTAAAGTTGGTGATTGGGTTTATTTGAAGGTTTCACAAATGAAGGGAGTGTTTCGTTTTGGTAAGAAGGGTAAATTAAGTCCATGATTTGTGGGACTTTATAAGGAGATGAGAAAAATTGATAAGGTGGCCTGTGAGTTAAAATTGCCTAGTAAAATGGATTCGGTTCATTCGGTCTTTCATGTGTCTATGTTGAGAAAGTATGTGGGTGAACCTAATGCTATTGTGCCTCTTGATGTTGTGGGTGTTGTTGTAGGCAAAATGACTTATGAAGAGGTTCTATTAGAGATCTTTGATAGACAAGTGAAGAGGTTGAGGAACAAGGACGTTGCTTCCATTAAGGTCCTTTGGAGTAGTTAACAAGTTGAAAGTGCTACATGGGAGATTGAAGCGGGCATGCAAAATTGATGTCCTTATCTCTTCCATTCTACTCAAGCCTAAGGTAATAATTCTAAGTCTTCTATGTGATTTCATGTCTCAGGTATCAGCCCTATATGTCATACGCATGCATTCATGTTTATGATGACAAGTTCATGTTGATTTTGACACTTATGTTGAGATTTTTGAAAATAGTGTTTTAGTGTATTATTGAATTCTTCTTGGGGCTGATTTCTTCATGATTACTCTTTTTATATACACTTCTTTGACATTCGGGAATGAATATTCCCAAGGGAGAGTATTGAAATGACCTCAAAAGCTATCCAAAAATGTGCCTCGGAAGTACCCAGAATTGTAATATTTATATATCTCAAAATTCGTGCGTGATATCAAAAATCTAACTTCATATTCTAGAACAGAGAGAAAAATAAAGTGGGAAATGGTACTAACCCTAATTTTTGAAAAACCATATAAAAATTCAAAAATCCATAATTTGGCTTATCGAGTGTCTGTCCGCGATGGTACCACGATACGCCTTCATCATGGACCAGTGTTATTTTTGCCAGTTATTTTATCTTGATACAAAATAGGTCTTGGGCCTAAGTCTTCCCATGTATGAAAGTACCAATACTTAGCCTATTTCACCTTCATATCATATAATATATTCCCCTATACTCTCTCAAATGCTTAGACAATTTTTTTGCTCAAAATTCAAGTACTAGAACTCATTTCGGATCTTAAGGATTTCTTTCAAGCTTCAAGTCTCCATTTTCAATCTTCGTCAAGGAATTATCCAAAGTCAAGGTATGTGGGTTTCAACCATTGGGTCCTTCTACCCATGGTGCCCAAGTTTCTTTTTTACATAAAACTCATGTTTCTAAGTTGATTTACTTATGGGTATTACTTATTATGAATTTTTGACTATGAACTATGTTGGGGTTTTATAAAAGTATGATCATTTGAACATGTTTTGAACTATGAATCTTTGTTCTATCATGAGATTTGATGAAGGATTTTGATGTATATTTAATGATGGTATTATCAAGTGTTGGTGGGTGGTTTTAAATTGAAATTATTTTCATGATTTCACTCTTGAATTACATGGTCTTACACTAGCATTGCACACCTACCACGTGTTTGATAAATTATCCGGCTAATACTTCTTGAGTTGGTAAAGGCCTAATACATGGTATATGAATTAAGTGACTTTATGATGATAAAAGAGATGTATATATGTGTTGATTTCATGAATTGTATCTATAGTATTGGAAGTTGATCAATTACCTCTTTTGGGGGATAGTATGCCTGAACTACCATTTTGGGGGTATGTACCTCAATTGCCTCAGTCGGGAGGTAGTAGGCCCGTGTAACCATGTTAGAGGGTTTGTACCTCAATTGCCTTTCTTGAGAGGTAGTAGGCCCATGTAACCATGTTAGGGGGGTTTGTACCTCAATTGTCTCACTCAGGAGGTAGTAGGCTCATGCAACCACATTATTTTTTTACCTCGATTTCCTCACCCGAGAGGTAGTAGGCCTGTTCAACCACATTGGAGGGTTTGTACCTTATCCGCCTCACTCGAGGGGTGGTAGGCCCGTGCAACCATATTGGTGAGTTCGTACGTCAATCACCTCGCTAAGGAGGTGGTAGGCCTTGGTTACTAATGATGGTCCCCTCCTACAGATATATTATGTTCTATGTAAGCATGTTTTACTACAAATATCATTAATGCACGCCATATTCTTATATGCTCGTTTATTGACTAAATATGCATTTTGATTATGTTGTCTATCAGTTATTGCATTGCATCCTACATACGTTGTACATTCAAACATACTAACATATATTCTATGCCTACATGATGTTACCATGTAAGGACCAGACACTACTTGATTATCCTCCTCCTCAACGTGGCTAGTACAATTTCTATCAAAGCAAGTTGGTGAGTCCTCAATCCGAGGATATACTTCCCTTGATTATGCTATGTATTGACTCCTTTTTATGTTAGCTACTCATGACTATGAGGGTGAGCCGGGTTGCTTGTCTTGGCCCCCGCTAATTTCTATGTTTAGGGGTGTTATTGGACAAGCTTTGTAATGATGCTATGCGTTTGATTTCTCTCGACTCTGTTGATGTTTTATGATATGAAAGGTGTCCCATAGCCTTGTTTATCCCTATTTAATATTCTTTATCGTTATTTTGTTGCTTCCGCGATCAAGGATGTGTAACGGTATGTTAAGAGGCTTGCTTGGGGTTCCTTTGGGTTACCCATGCATCGTGTCAAGTCAAGACCCTAGGCTTAGGTTGTAACACTGAGTGGACACAAAGTTGATTTGAACAATTGATGGTCATTGATGAAAAGAGAATGAATACAGTTTGTCATGGACAACTTTATCCACACAGAATGGCGAAAGCTTTCAACAAAAAGGTGAAATTGAGGCAGTTTAAACTGGTACAATTGGTATTGAAGTGAATATTCCCCTACCAAGACGAAGCTAAAGGGAAGCTTGCACCCAACTGGCAAGGGTCTTACATGGTTCGCCAAGTACTAACTGGAGTCACATTGATTTTAGCAGAAATCGATGAAAAACTATGGTTAAAACCCATCAATGTAGATGCGATTAAGAGATACTACGTCTAGAACCTTTTATCTTATTTTATGTAAAGTTATTTGTTATGTATTAAAAATTACATTCCGACCTGATTCCCTAGGTGGTATACATAGGAAACCCATATTGGGTCTGGTCTTTATTAACATTTTTGAAAAATTCTATTTATGTGTAATTTGAACTACGTCTTGACCTGATTCACTAGGTGGGATACATAGATCGCCTATATCGGCTTCGGTCACTTTATTAGAAAATTATCTCCTTTTGTTCTTATGTAGGAACTACATATGGCCTAATTTCTTTCGGATACATAGGCAGCCCGTGGAGGGTTTAACCCTTTCCTTAAAATTTCTACGGAATATTTTTAGAAACTATGCTCGGTAAAATAGTAAGTTTGGTCTCATCGCAATTGGAAGACTAGTATTGTTTTCCACGAAAACTAGGATAGTTTTGAGGATATTATTTCAAGAGGACAATGAGAGAATATTAAGGAGTGTGTGGTCAATTAGATCATCAAGTAGAATAAAAGTTCAGAAAAAGGACGCTTGCTTTGTTTTACGACATGTCACAATCTAAAGTTTGGTGGAAAATTCTTTTTTTCTCCAACACTTTATTATATATGTTATAGTATTTCTAAGTATATAAATTTTTCAATCTTATTATTCATCATCTAAGATTTAGAATAGACGGAAACTACAATTCCAAACAATTCTTAAAGCAAGAAATTTGAAGATCAAGAGCTCCAAAGTCAATGCAAATCAACCTCCCCCAAAACATATAATTATTCTTTGAGCGCAGGCTTGTCAGAATTAGCAGAAAATAAGAAGTTGCTGATGTTTATAGCCTTGAAAGGACCATACATCGATCAGTGAGCATTACTTACAAAACTATTACCTGCTCTACATAGATGTTTTTAACTATTTCTTTTTAGATATCTCTTAAGGCATTTACTTTCAAATATTTTAAATGCACTGCATGGATACTTTCAAATAGTTAACTACATTGCACAACTTCTTTACAATGTATACATATGCACTGCATAAATGCTTTCAAATATTCTAGTTGCATTGCAGAAGTACTTTCCAATATATGCAAATGCATAATATAAATGCTTTAAATATATTTAAATGCATTTCAAATATTTTTAACTGCATTGTGCAAGCGCTTTCCAACACATGCAAATGCACAGCATAAATGCTTTGACTATGTTCAAATGCACTGCACAAATGCTTTCAAATAGGTCTAAATACGTTGCACAACTGCTTTCCAACATATTCGAATGCACTTCACAAATGATTTTAAATATTGTATTTCATATGAATTTTGATCGCTTTGTACTACACAAATGCTTTAAATTTTTTTTAGATAACTACACAAATACTTTCAAAATTATTCACACAAAATGCTTGCTAGAATGTTATTTTTCAGTACGCCATTTTCATGAATCATTGGCTCGAGAAGCCTCATCTTTTAAAATCATTGACCTAAAAGTCACATTATTATAAATTAATTGACAAAAAGCCTCATCTTCATATATCATTTAGTTTAAGGCCTTATTTCATTAATCATCTATGAAGAACATCATCATCCTCATTGATCATTGGCCTCAAAACCTATTTTTCATAAGTTCATATTTTATTTCTTATCTCACTAAATTATTTATATTCACAAAACTACAACTTTAAAAATTCATGCCTGAGAAGTGTTATTTTAAGTCTTAATTATGTATTTTTTTGCAGTTAAATATTTGCTTACTAGTTGCATTATCTAGTTTAATGTTTTACATGAATGTGAGTACAACGTAGAAATTGTTTTATTAGCAGCGAACTGGGACATAGTCTGAAGAGGAATGCCAAACTCTTTGGATGCGAATTGAGAAGTGATTTCCACCACAGTCTTACCACACTCCTTTTAGAATGCATATAGGTATTTCTTTGAATTTATCAATTTAAGATTCGCACCTGCGCGCTTTCAACTTTTACCGAAGGCAATCCTCCCAATCCAAGTGACAATGCACCAAGAGCTTTGAAATTATGTCCATGGAAATTTTCATCCTCTTTTTCATGCTCAATTTACTTGTCACTTTTCCCAATGAAGCTTATCTTAGCATAGGAAGATTTCCTTTTCAACTAATTGAGTCGAACTACAAACAACCTGCTTCATAAGTCTAAGGATATGTAGGCGAGCTCAATGTTGAAAACTCAATTGTATTCTAACCATTATTCTTAAATCTCATTCTCAAGCATTTCAATTTCTCCATAATCCGATATTGTAATAGTTTTTGAATTCTTTTAATGTCGTTCATAAATCAAGCATCGTGAACTACAAGTGTCCTGAATTCTCATGTAACCTGAGATATGTAGGGAAGCCAATACCAGGGTTCAGCCATAGTTCCTCAGAACCCCCTACAATTCACCATTTAAGTAAGATGAATTAGTGGACGGACAAAATTGCATTCGTCAACTTTCTTTGTCTTAGACCTCTTTTATTGACCCAAGTCAAACGAGGGGCAGTTGTTGACATCTAATTTTTACCTTCTAACAGATAAATTAGTTATCAAGCTTCTTTAATATTTTAAATTTGAAATAATTGTCTTTGAAAAAAAATATTTTATATTATTTTGGTGTCAATCTTTTAATTGTTAATGTATAATTACATACTTTTCATGTATCTTATAATTACATATTCTAATTGTTCCATTTCATAATTATTCAAAATCACTCCAAAAGATTTTATTTTTATCTTTATACTAGTATAATTATAAATTATTTTTGAGTTAACTATTTTACTTTTTAATTTTAAAAATCTGTTTAATTAAGGTTTCAACCCCTTCTAACCCTTATTTCCCAACTTCTTTATAAAAACAAAAATCAACCCAAATATTATACATACATATTATGCACGTTCCATATTACATATATATTACTCCCGAATGTCATTCCCACACTCTGCCTTTTCTCTCTCATGTCTCTGTTTTCCAAACCAACCCATGCGTTTTCATCGTCTTCCCAAATGGGAAAACCCAGTAATCCAGCGAAAGCTTCGGCACCAGGACCCTTTCACCAGCAAAAAGATAATCCGCTCAACAACCCCTTGTCCTTGAGCATCCACTTGTCAAAATCTCTCTCAATGGTCTGTCTTTGCCCTTACTTGGATGGGAGAAATTGAGTCAAAATTAATCCATTTCTCTATTGATTCACAGTTGTTTGAATCTTAGAGATTCAAACTTGGAATATTCCTTGGAGATTCCTCGAATTTGCTCCCAAAAATGCCTAATTTTCTTGCCTATATAAACTTGGTTGTGCGACTGAAATAGGGACTATTTTTGGTCAGCTTACTCTCTTAGAAACACAAAGTTTATACTGCTCTTTCTAAATTCTAAAACTCAAAATCAATTTAGAAAGGATAATTTTTCATTATTCTTATCTTTAAGCTTGTAGTAGCCGAGGTGGATAATTCTTTTCTAGCTCATCGTCTTGGTTTGTTTCTTCGGAAAAGGTAAAATATTATCTTTTGTTTTCTATATCATGTTCCTAGTTTTGGTTGATAACTATCCTGCATTCTTTCACAATGTTGCTCTAATATGATTTCGTGTTAAAAGTACCCTTCCTGTTACATCCATTGTTGTTTGGAGTCCTGTATGTGTTTGAAATTATTCTTTATCTATATGTTCGGAAGCTTTGTCAGTTTGTTTGTTATGTGAGTTCTTAACTCTATTTCTTTTGGAAACGAGCAGTGTTGGTCAATATGACTCATGAGATTTCACTTTCTATAGGTTAGTATGACATGT
>JAOTQJ010158029.1:0-29029 GCA_025642045.1 Solanum sejunctum | reverse complement strand
GGGCTATTTGAAGGGGCTTGGAACTTACATGTGCATAGGCCTTTTCTCGGGGAAACCTGGGAGAAACAAAACCGTGCACTGGTGCATGGGTGACCCATTGCTGACGAAGCGAACAATATATGCACGTGTGAGGTCCGAGTTGTTAGAGGTGGTATCAAAATCGACTCTCGACCAGTCCGATGGTGGGACAAACCTCAACGAAGACGCTGAGTCCCTATGGTGTGTGTGTGCAATGACCGAAGGAGACTCCTTGGCTCATCCAGGCGAATCCCACATCGTGTATAGAGAGGGAGTTACTGGGCTATTTGAAGGGGCTTGGAACTTACATGTGAATAGGCCTTTTACTGGGGAAACCTGGGAGAAACAAAACCGTGCACTGGTGCATGGGCGACCCATGGCTGGCAAACTGGATAATATATGCACGTGTAAGGTCCGGGCTGTTAGATTATTGGAAAAAATGATGTAATTATGTTTTGAGCTTTGACTCTTCTATGTTTTTTGTTATTAAGGACTTCCTTTAGTCCCATTTTCCCTTATTTTTATCTCTTTTTGTTGTTTATTTTGCCTCCGCGACTAAAGATGTGTGTATGATATGCTATGAGGCTTATTTAGGGTTCCCTTAGGTTTTCATTCGCCGTACCACATCTAGGCTCTAGGCTTGGGTCAACACAAGCTTAGTATCAGAGTACTTGGTTGTTATGGGTCCTCGAAATCTAACACACCACCTCGATTGGAGTCTTATTCATGGTTGTGAAGTACACCACAACTATGAGTAAGAAGCTATGAGGCATTTTAGGAAATGTTTCCCTTCTTCATAATCTATGTTGTGCTATAGAAGTTAAGGTAATATTTTTCTCCTAATGAATGTTCTTTGCTATTCTATATCATGCTGATCCCAAGTGGAAGAATAGCTCGTACGTTCGAGAAGCAACCTGTCCCACCCGCTCCTTAAGATCCTCAAGATGGGGAAGTGGCTCATGAAGAGTTTCGGGATGCTACTATATGTTAGCTCAAGCTATGAACAACCAAATCAACCAAGGTGCCTAGGCTCCTCATTCTCCTATGCTGGCCTGAAAGGTGAGGTACTTTACTAGAATGAAACCATCGTAGTTCCATGGGTCTAAGGTTAATGAAGACCCTCAAGAATTCATTGATAAGGTCTATAAAGTGTTTTTTTGTTATAGGGGTTAACTCAGAATAAATGGCAGAGTTGACGACCTACCAACCCAAAGGGGTGGTTCAAATTTGGTTCACCCAATAGAAGATGGAGAAGGGGAATAACAATGACATCCTTTGGGAAGAGTTCAAGGCGAAAATTCTCAATAAATTCTTTCCTATAGAGCCAATGGAGGCCAGAATGATTGAATTTATGAATCTTAAGCAAGGTTCCATGAGTGTGAGGGTGTATTCCATCAAGTTCAATCAACTCTCCAAATATGCCCCACAATTGGTTGCCGAGCCGAGGTCTAGGATGAACAAGTTTGTGTCGGGTGTGTCCATCTTAGTTAATAAGGAGTGTTGAACCTGTCACCAACCAAGCCTAGGTCCTAAACGTGAGATGGCGAATCGGGAACCCAAAGGAACCTGAAGCAAGCCTCTTAAAATATCATTACACATCCTTGGTCAGGGAAGCATTTGAACAACAAGAAGAATTCATAAAACAAGGATAATGGGCGAAGGGAACTCTTTAATAACATAAAATATCAAAGAGTCAAGCTCAAGCATAGTTACATATCATGTCCAACAACACCTTTATACTTTAAATTTGAGCAGGGGCCAGGACAATTTTCCGGCTCACCCTTATATTCAACAGCATAAATCAAAAGAAAGAGAGTCCTTGTACATAACATAAGATCAAAGACATTGTCCCCAAAATTGATGACTCACGAAAATTGCTTGAAGATAGTACTAGCCACATGGCGGAGGAGGAGGATCACGTGGGGCTACAGTTCCTACATAGTAACATAATGTAGGCATAAAGTATGCATTAGTACGTTTGAATGTACTAAGTATGTAGGATACAATGAAACAAGAGATAGACAACATAATCAAAATGCATAATTAGGCAATAAATGAGCATATAGTAGTATGGCATGCATGAATGATGCTTGTAGTAAAACATATATAGAATATATTGCATGTGTACGAAGAGACCATCATTATAAACCAAGGCCTTTCACCTCTTTGGCGAGGCGATTAAGGTATACACCCCCTAATATTGTAGTGAGAGCCTACCATAACCTTAGCAAGGCAATTGAGGTATATACACCTCAACATTGCCACCTGAATGAGGTCATTCCGGTATATACCCCTCAACATTGTAATTCGGGCCTACTACCTCCCGAATGAGGTGTGGTCAACATCCAATATTATAGATATCTTTGAAGAGATCAATACATCAATACATTACTTTCACCATCATAAAGTCACTAAACTAACATACCATGCATTAGGCCTTTAAAATCTCAAAAATCCATAACCGAACATTTTTTTAAACACTAGGTGGATGTGTAATGCTAGTGTAAAATCATGCAATTGAAGAATGAAATCATGCAAGAAGATTCAATGCAAAAAACTACCCTCCAACACTTAGTAATATCCTCATGCAATATGCATCAAAACCCTTCGTCAAATCTCAAGATAGATCATGGATTCATAGCTCCAAACACATGTAAATAGTCACAAGTTTATGAAACCCCAACATAGTTCATAGTCAAATTCATAGTAAGTAAGACCCATAAGTAAATCAACTTTGAAACATTCAATTTATGCAAAAAGGAAGGTTGGGCACCATGGATCAAAATACCCAATGACATACCTTGAGTTTGGAGAATTGCTTGATAAAGATTTGAATGGAGACTTGAAGTTGGATGAAATCCTTAAGATCCGAAATGAGATTTGGCACTTGAGTTTTGAGTGAAGTATTTGTCTCTGTGTTTGAGAGAGTATTGAGGAATGTCTTGTATGTTATGTTGTTGAAAAATGGCTAAGTATTGTTTTTTTCGTGTATGGGAAGACTTAGGTCCAAGACCAAAAAACCTTGGACTGAACTAATAAAACTGGGCAAAAACAAATAGACAGTGGCGCGCCCTGGCCTCGTTGCACTAGGCCGTGCACTACTCACTCAAAATTATCACTTTAAAATTTTATAGATACGGTTACTCTAAAATTGGCATTAAACCCATTTTGCACCTCAATATTTCCCTCTAATCAAGAATATAAAGTCGAATTTTTAAAATCACACATGAATTTTTAGATATGTGGAAATTATAATTTTGGGAACTTCTAAGGCAGATATTTATTCACTTTTGGGATCGTTTTAGAACCACCATGTTTGTAAGTGATATGGACTTGTCCCACCTCATGACTTATGCCGAAAAACTTGAGGGGGAAAAGCTTAGAAAAAAGAGAAGTGCTGAGGCTAAAAGGGCCCATTTTGAAAGTATATTCCAAAGTCCGAAGGATGGCCAGTTTCCTCAAGGTCAAGGGTCTTCTAATGCTCCTAATAGAAGGTTTGTTAATGACAACCCAAGAATCCAAGGTGGTGGTGGTGTGCTGCCTAACCCTATGTGCCCAAGATGTGGTAGAGGCCATGATGGCCCATGTTTGAAGAACACCAATGCTTGCTATGGTTGTGGTGAAGTGGGTCATAAGGTAATTGATTATCCTCGTAATCAAAATAAGGGTGGAGATAGTCATCTACAAGGCCAAGGTGCAAATGCGGGTTTAAAAAGGAAGATGAGGCCAACAAGGGGGTGCCCCAAGGCAAAATAGATTCTATGCTCTTCAGGAGAGACAAGGGGTGGATGAGGTGTGCAATGTCATCACCGATTTGTTAAAAGTTTTTGATTTTGCTGTGTATGCATAGATCAACTGGAGTGCTGCTCTTTCTTTTATGACTCCTTTTGTTGCCAAAAAGCTTAATGTTATCCTGAATTATTGTGCGAGCTATATATAGTGTCTACTCCCGTTGGTGTATCCATTGTTGCTAGAAGCGTTTATAGAAACTATCCCATTTTTATTTTGCATAAAATCTTGACTTGTGATTTTGTTGAATTAGCTATGGTGAATTTTGATGTCATTCTTGGGATAAATTGGTTGCTTGCATATAATGCTTTTGTTGATTGTACAACCTGTAGGGTCAAATTCCAATTTCCTAATGAGTCCTTCCTTGAGTGGTAAATTTGTGATGTGGTAGTCAAGGGTGGACTCATTTCTTGTATTAACGCCCAAAAATTGATTTCTAAGGGTTGTCTCTATCCTCTTGTGAGAGTTAAGGATGTTGAGTCCAAGGTCCTTCCTATAGAGTTGGTCTTAGTGGTTAATGAGTTTTTTGATGTCTTTCCCAATGAGCTTCTTGGTGTTCCTACTGAAAGGGAAATTGACATTGGTACAGACCTCCTTCTGATACTCAGGCCGTTTGTATTCCCCCTTACCATATGGCCCCGAAGGAGTTGAATGAACAATTGAGGGATTTGTTAGAGAAGGATTTTGTATGGCCTAGTCAATCATCTTGGTGTGGACTAGTGTTGCTTGTGAAGAAGAAGGATGGTACTCCTAGAATGTGCATTGATTACTGGTAACTTAATAGAGTCACCATAGAGAATAAATACCCTTTACCAAGGATTGATGACCCTTTTGATTAATTTCAAATGACTAGTTACTTCTATAAGATTGATCTCTAGTCCAAGTATCATCACTAAGTGAAAATGAGGGAGTATGACATTCCCAAGACGATCTTCAAAACTTGGTATGGACACTTTGAGTTTATGGTTATATCATTTGGGTTGACTACTGTACAGGCTATATTCATGGATCTTATGAATAGGGTCTTTAAACCATACCTTTATTTTTTTGTGTTGGTTTTTATTGTTGATATCTTGATTTATTCCCATAGTGAGTAGGAGCATGTGAATCACTTGAGTGTGTATTTCAAATCTTGAGGGAGGAGAGGTTGTATGCTAAATATGAAAAATATGAGTTTTGGTTGAATGAGGTTGCTTTTCTAGGTCATGTGGTGTCAGATGATGGCATTAATGTGGATCCTAAGAAGATAGAGGTGATTAGAAATTATTCTACACCTTTGACTCCATCATATATTAGAAGTTTCCTGGATTTGGCAGGTTATTACAGGAGTTTTTTGAATGGGTTCTCTTCTATTACTTCTCTTATGACTAAGTTGACCCAACAAAAGACAAATGTTGTCTAGACCAATGAATGTGAGAAGAGTTTCCATACTTTGAAAGATAAGCTTGTCTCTGCTCCAATCTTGTCTCTACCAAAAGGGTTGTAAGGGTTTGTTATATACTGTGATGTCTCAAGAATTGGTGTAGGTTGTGTTTTGATGCAAAATGGTAGGTGACAACATATGCCTTTAGAAAACTTAAGCTGCATGAAAAGAATTATCCCACCCATGATCTTGAATTAGCCTTTATGGTATTTGCTTTGAAAATTTGACGTAATTATTTATATGGGGTTCATATAGATGTTTTTACCAATCATAAGAGTCTCCAATGTGTGTTCACCCAAAGAGATCTTAACTTGAGACAAAGAAGATGGTTAGAGCTCCTTACAAATTATGATATAAGTGAGCATTATCACTCTAGTACAAATAATGTTGTGGCCGATGCTCTAAGTAGTGTCTATGGGTAGTCTAGCACATGTGGATGATGGTTGAAAGGAGGTGGCTAGAGAGGTTCATCGGTTGGCCAGATTAGGGGTTAGGTTGGAGAAATTTGACAATGGTGGTGTAGTGGTTATTGGTGATTCTAAATACACATTGATTGAGGAGGTAAAAGCAAAACAAAATCTTGATCCCACCTTGCTAGAATTGAAGGCCTTGGTGAGAGATGGTAAAGTGGAGGCTTTCTCCCAAGGGGTAGATGGTGCCCCTAGGTACCAAGGTAGATTGTGTGTGTCTAATGTTGATGATATGAGGATGTTACTTTTAGATGAGGCTCATATTTCATCCTATTCTTTTACAAAGATGTATAGAGATTTGAGAGAGGTGTATTGGTAGGGTGGTATGAAGAAAGATATTGCCAAGTTCATATGCGAATGTCACAATTGCCAACAAGTAAAAGTCAAACATCAAAGGACGGGTGGCCTAGCCCAAGATATAAAGATTCCTACTTAGAAGTTGGAGGAAATCAATATGGATTTTGTGGTTGGGTTACCAATGACTAGAAAGCATTTTGATTGCATTTGGGTTGTTGTTGATAAAATGACAGAGTCATCTCACTTCCTATGGGTCAAAACTACTTATTATGCCGAAGATTATGCTAAGTTGTATATTCATCAATTGGTTAGATTGCATTAGTGCCTTTGTCTATCATTTCAGATCGTGGTGCTCAATTCACTTCTACTTTTGGAGGTCCTTCCGAAGAGGTCTTGGTACCAAGTTAAAGCTTAGTACAACCTTTTACCCTTAAACGGATGACCAAGCTGAAAGATCTATCCAAACTCTAAAGGAAAAGCTTAGAGCTTGTGTTTTAGAGTTTAAGGGTAGTTGGGATGAACATCTTCCACTCATTGTGTTTGCTTACAATAATAGTTATCATTCAAGCATTGGTATGACTCATTTTGAGGCTCTATATGGTAGATGTTGTAGATCCCCAGTTGAATGTTTTTAGGTGAGGGAGATGGCTTTGTTAGGTTAAATTTAGTCATGGAAACCTTCGAGAAGGTAAGGTTGATAAGGGAGAGATTGAAAACAACAGAAAATAGACAAAAGTCATATTCCAATGTGAGATGGAGAGTTTTGGAATTTAAGGTTGATAATTGGGTTTACTTGAAAGTCTCACCCATGAAGGGTGTAATCATTTTTGGCAAGACGAGTAAATTGAACCCAAGGTTTGTAGGTCCATATAGGGTGTTGAGGAGAATTGGTAAAGTGGCCTATGAGTTGCAGTTGCCCATTGATACCCAAGTGCTATTGTGCCTTTGGATGTTATGGGTGTGGTGGAAGATAACTTCACTTACAAGGAAGTTTCGGTAGAAAGTTTGGATGGACAAGTGAAGAGGTTAAGAAACAAGGATGTAGCTTCCATCAAGGTCTTTTGGAGGAATCAACAAGTTGAAAGTGCCACATGGGAAGCCGACGCGGATATGAGAAAATGATATCCATATCTGTTCCACTCTACTCATGCCTATGGTACTAATTTAAGTTCCCTACATAATTTCAAGTCTTAAGTTTAAGCCCTTATGCCATTTGCATGTATTCATGTTTATGTTGACAAGTTTATAGTGATTTTTGACATTCATGTTGAGATTTTTTAAAATGATATTTAAGTGTATTTGTTGCATTTATGTTGGGCTGAAATCTTCTTGAGTACTTCTCTTATGTACACTTCTTTGACTTTCGGGGATGAATGTTCCCAAGAGGGAGATATTGAAAGGCCTCAAATATGCCCGAAAATGTACCTCGAAAATGCCCATAATCGTAGTTTTTATTATATCTCAAAATTCATGCATGAGATCAAATATCCAACTTTATATTTATCATAAGGAGAAACATTAAGTGGGAAATGGGTATAACCTCAATTTTAGATGAAAAGACCCCAAAAGTGCCCAAAAATATGCCTCAAAAGTGCCCCGAATTGTCATTTCGATATATCTAAACTTTGTTTCTTATTCCAAAATTTTGAACTCATATTCTTGTTCAGGTGGTCAAATTGAGTGGGAAATGGGTCTAACCCCAATTTTAGAGCAACCGTATCAAAAGTTGAAATTTCAAGGATGCAAATTCTAGTGAGTCAGGCCCGCTGCTTTTGCGACCTGCCATAGTATTATTTTGAGCCTGTTTTTCTTAAGTAAGCCTTGGGACCTAAGTCCCTCCATGCATGAAAATACATTTTCATACCCATATTTCACCCTTATATCATCCTAAATATTCCCCAATTCTCACTCAAAACTTAGCCACATTTTTCACTCCTAAATTCAAGTCTCAAAACCAGTTCAATCTAAGGATTTCCTTCAAGCTCCACATATCCATTTTTAATCTTCATCAAGAGTTTCCCCAAAGCTAAGGTATATGGGTTTCAACCATTGGATCATTTCACCCATGATGCCCAATCCTTTTTTCTACTGAAATTGCGTGATTTGAAGTTGATTTACTCATGGGCCTTGATTATTTGAAATTTCACTACATAGTGAATTGGGTTTTCATGAAAGTATGATTGTTTTAGCATCTTTTCAGCTATAAATCTTAGATCTAATATGAGATTTGATGAAGGGTTTTGATGTATGTTGCTCGATGGTGTTACAAGGTATTCATTAATGGTTTTACGTGGGATTTACTTGCATGTTTTCACTCTTGAATTGCAAGGCTTTACACTAGTACTACATACCCACGAAGTGTTTGATAAAATGTCCGGATATGATTTTCTTGAGGATTTGAAGGTCCAATGCATGTCTTATGTTATGAATGATGAAATAAGAGTATGTATATGATGTTATAATAATGATAGAAGGAAAGTATGTATATGGTATTTCCCTATATAGTGTAGGATTGACCGTAGCCAATTGAGGGGTATGCCACAATCGTTATGGGAGGTAGGGTGTGACCATTCTCTAACCTATCAAAGGGGTTTGTACCTTGGCACCATGGGAGTTAAGTTTGGAACATCGTCTAACCTATCAAGGGGTTTGTACCTTGGTAACCTATCAAGGGGTTTGTACCTTGACACCATTAGAGATAGGGTGTGATAATTCTATAACCTATCAAGGGGTTTGTGTCTTGGCACCAGGGCTGTAGGTGAGATTGGCACCAACCTAGTTGAGGGCTTTGTACCTCACACACCAAGATAATGGGGGTGAGATCATCATCAACCTACCAAGGGGTTTATACTTTGGAATCTAGCTTGGTCTCTTCTACGCATATGATACCCATTAAGCATGAGTTACTTAAGAATGTTTTACTTATGTATTGATCATACATGCCATGTTATTATATGATGTCTATTGTTTATCTATATGCATTTTGCATATAATGTCTATCTCTTATTACATTGCATTTTACATACTTAGTATATTCAAATATACTAATGCATACTCTTACCTACATGATATCACCGTATAGGAAATGGAGTCCCTCTTTAGTATCCTCCTCTATGTGTCTAGTACGACATTCTCAAGATAGTTGGTGATTTCTCTATTGCGGGAACATAGTTTGTGAACTCTTACTATATATAAGATATTATGGTTCTTGGTAGAGTAATCTTATTGATTATGAGGGTGAGCCCAGTTGTATGTCTTAGCCCCCACTCTTATCTATGTAGTAGAGGTGTTATTGGACAAAGCTATGTATTTATGCTATTAGTTGATCTTATTCTCTTTTGATACTATGTTTTGACAATTTCTGCCTTATTCCCTTTTCCCTCATTCCTATTCTTCAAATGTCTCTTAGTTGCTTCTGCAAGCAAGGATATGTAATGATATGCTACGAGGATAGTTTGCGTCCCTTCAGGTTCCCCATTCACCGATCACATCTAAGCCCTAAGCTTGGATCGTGACATTAGAGCACCTATAGCAAAACATAATTTTTCAAAAAAATCGAATTCCAGTGATGATCCATTCCCTGTCCGCGATGCACCATGGGCACAGATCAATGTTATTTATTTCCTGAAAAAAAATGTTTTAGCCTAAGGGCCTTAGGTTCATAGACCCATACCCACCTATGCGTAAAACAACCTATACTTCACAATTTTTCAACTCTATATTACTCAAGACCCTCTCAAAACTGTCTCTAACAGTTAATCAAATATTTCGTCCAAAATTGAAGTGGCCCAAGTTTAATTTTGGTTCTTAAAAGCTCCATTCAAGCTTCAAGTCTCCTTCAAGACTACATCAAAAAAACCCAAGTTTGAGGTATGTGGGTTTCAACAATTGTGTCCTTTCACCGATAGTGCCCAACCTTCCTTTTTATATAAATTGCATGTTTTCAAGTTGGATTATTTATGGGTATCTCTTATTATGAAATTTGGTTATAAACCTTGTTGGGGTTTTATGAAATATTGATTGACTATGCATGTTTTGAGTTATGAAACTATGATTTCTTATGAGATTTGATGATGGGTTTCAAGGTATCTTGCATATGGGTTTTACAATGTGTTGGTGGGTTGACTTACATTGAGTTTTCTCATATTATTTCACTCTTGAATTGTATGATTTTGAACTAGCATTACACACCTACCATGTGTTTGATAAAATGCCTTGACCTGAATTATTGGGTTATTGATGGTCTATGACAGGGTTTATAAGTTAAGTGACTATATGATGATGAACGGATTGTATGTATGTACTGAATTCATGAAAAGTATCTATTGTGCTGCAAGTTGACTACACCTTGTTGAGGGGGTGATATGCCTCAACCACTGTGATGGGGGGTGTTATGTCCGTCTACCATGTTGATGGGTATATATCTTGACCACTATGATGGGGGGTTCTATGCTTATCTAACATATTGAGGGGTATGTACGTTGACCACTATGATAGGGGGTGCTATGCCCATCTACTATGTTGAGGGATAGCTACGTCAATCACCTTCCAAGGGGGTGATATGCATTAGATTCCAAGTAATAGTTTTCTTGGTCTATGATTATGGTCCCTTCTTACACATGTAATCTATATTATCAAGTTATATATTTTACAAGAATGTTTTACTTCAAGCATTGATCATGCATGTCATATTTTTATTATACTTATCCATTGCTTATGATTATGTATTTTGACAATGTTGGTTGTATCTTATTGCATTGCATCCTACATACTCAGTATATTTGAACATTCCAATGCATACTCTATGCTTACATGATGTTACCATGTAGGAACTGGAGCACCTCTAGATCATCCTCCACGTGGCTAGCCTTGGCATTTTGGAAGAAGAGCTTTGGTGAGTCCTCAAGTTTGGGGACATTAGCTATCTCTTGTCACTTGTTTTCTCTTTATGTTGAACTCTTGATACTATGCTAGTGAGCCTGAAAAGTATCTTGGCCCCTGCTCCAATCTATGTTAAAAGAGATTTTGGTGGAACAAATGATGTAATTATGCTTTGAACTTTGACTCTTCTATCTTTTATTCTATCAAAGACTTCCCCTAGTCCTTTTTTCCCTTATTTATATCTCTTGTTGTTGTTTATTTTGCTTTTGTGACCAAGGATATCTGTACGATATGCTAAGAGTCTTGTTTAGGGTCTCCTCGGGATCCCATTAATTTTTTTACTTCTAGGCCCTAGGCTTGGATTGTGACAGTCGACTAGAGTCTTATCCATGGCAATGAAGCACATCAGAACTATGAATAGGAGGCTTTGAGGTGTTTCAGAAATGCTTCACTTTTTCATAGTCTATATCATTCTTTAGAAGTATGTTTAAGGTTTTTTCCCCTTATGAATGATTTTTGCTCTTCTAGATTATGCCAATTCTAAGAGGGAGACTAAGGAGAGCCCGTACACCTAAGGGGCAATTGGCCCCTGCCTCTCCTCAAGGAGGAGGTGTAGCCAAGATTTGTTCTGAGATGCTATTACAATGTTTGCTCATGCTATCACTAACCAAATTAACCAAGGGGTAAAAGCCCCTCATGCTCCCACTTTGGATTCTAGGGTGAGGGATTTCATAAGAATGAACCCATCGGGGTTCGATGGGTCCAAGACGGATGAGGATCCCCAAGAGTTCATATATGAGGTGTACAAGGTACTATTCATCATGAGGGTCAATTTGGAGGAAAAGGCATAGTTGGTGGACTACCAACTCAAAGGGGTAGATCAAATTTGGATTACATAATGTAATATGGAGAAGGGAATGATAATGCTATCTTTTGGGAAAAGTTCAAAGATACTTTCCTAAACCATATCTTTCCTATTGAGCTAAAGAAGGCTAAGAAGATGGAGTTTATAAATCTTAAGCAATGTTCTATAAGTATAGGGGAGTATACCCTCAATTTCAACAATTTATCCAATTATGCTCCACAATAGGTTGCCGAACATAGATCAAGGATGAACAAATTTGTTTCGGGAGTGTCTGATTTAGTTAATGAGGGGCATCATGCCGCCATGCTAGAAGGAGATATGGACTTGTCTCTTTTCATGACTTATGTCGAGCAACTAGAGAGGGCTAAGCTTAGAGAAAAAAGAAGTGGTGAGTCCAAGAGGGCCCGTTTTAAAGATGGATTCCAAGGTTCCAAGGGTGGCCAGTTTCCTCAAGGCCACAAGTTTCAAGTCCAACGGTCTTCCAATGATCCTAATAAGAGATTTGCTAATGATAATCCAAGATTCCAAGGTGGTGGCGGTGGAATGTCTAATCCTAAGTGCCAAAGATGTTGTAAGAATCATAGTGGCCCATGTTTGAGAAAGTCTAATACTTGCTATGGTTGTGGAGAATAGTTTCATAGGGTGATTGCTTGTCCTCATGCTTAAAACAAAGGAAGAGATAGTCATCCTCAAGGCCAAGGTGCTAATGCGAGTCAAATGGAAAAGAGATGCCAACAAGGTGGTGCTCTAATGAAAATTAGGTTCTATGCTCTCCAAGGAAGGAAAGGAGTTAATGAGGTACCCGATGTTATTACTGGTATGTTAATGGTTTTTGATTGTGATGTGTATTCATTAATAGATCCAGGTTCCACTCTTTCTTTTATTACTCCTTTTGCTGACAAAATACTTCATATTAGTCCCAAATTGATGTATGAACCTTATGAAGTGTCTACCATCGTTGGTGAGTCCATTGTTGCTAAACAAGTCTGTGGAAATTATCCTGTCTTCATATTTTATAGAGTCTTGCCTTGTGATTTTATTGAGTTAGATATGGCGGATTTTGATGTCATTCTAGGGATGGATTGGTTGCATGGATATTATGCTACTGACGATTCTAGAACACATAGGGTTAAATTTTAATTCCCTAATTAGCCCATCCCTATGTGGGAAAGTCATGATATGGTGGTCAAGGGTAGATTCATTTTTTATCATAGCCCAAAAGTTGATTTCCAAAGTTTGCGATTCTAGCATCTTGTGAGGTTTAGGGATATTGAGTCTAAAGTCCTTCCTATTGAGTCAGTTCTGGAAGTCAATGCATTTCTTGATGTCTTTCCCGATGAGTTCAATGTGTTCCTCCCGATAAGGAAATAGAATTTGTTATAAAACTCCTTCCCAATACTCAACCCATTTCCATTCGCCCTTATCGTATAGCCCCGACAAAATTGAAAGAGTTAAAGGATCAATTGAGGGATTTATTGGAGAAGGGTTTCATAAGGCCTATTAAGTCAATTTGGGGTGCATTGGTGTTGTTTGTGAAGAAAAAGGATGGTTCTCTTAGAATGTGCATTGATTACCGGCAACTTAATGTAGGTACAATAAATAACAAGTACCCTCTACTAAGGATTGTTGACCGTTTTGATCAACTTCAAGAGGCTAGTCACTTTTATAAGATTGATCTTCAGTCCAGATACCACCATGTGAAGCTGAGGGATTGTGATATTTCCAACATAGCTTTTTGGACTAGGTATGGGCACTTTGAGTTTGTGGTTATGTCCTATGGGTTAACCAATGCAACAACAATAACAATATACCCCAGTGCCTCAAAAGGCTCCCGCTTATTGCGAGGTGAGGGGGGGTCGGATGTACGCAGCCTAATACCAATGCACTAACTATATTTAGGAATATTATGAATAGGGTCTTTAAACCCTACCTTAACATATTTGTGGTGGTCCTTATTGGTGATATCTTAATTTATTGCAATAGTATAGAGGAGCATGTGAATTGCTTGGTGTTGCAAATCTTGAGGGAGGAGAAGTTGTATCTAAAATATGAAAAATGTTCAGTTTGATTGAAAGAGGTTTCATTTTTTGGCCATGTGGTGTCGAGTGATGGCATTAAGGTGGATCTTCAAAAGATAGAGGTAATTAGGAATTGGACTTTACCCTTGACTCCATCAGATATTAAGAGCTTCGTAGGTTTGGCATGTTATTACTGGATGTTTGTAAATGGTTTCTCTTCTATTGCTTCCCCTATGACTAAGTTGGCCTAAAAGAAGGCAACATTTGGACCGATGAGTGTGAAAAGAGTTTTGTAACCTTGAAATATAAGCTTGTATCTACTCCTATTTTGTCTTTATTAGAAGGGTTAGAGGGGTTTGTGGTATATGTGATGCTTTAAGAACTAGTTTGGGGTGTTTTTTGATGCAAAATAGCAAGGTAATAGCATATGCCTCTATGCAACTTAAGGTGCATCAGAAGAATTATCCCACCCATGATCTTGAATTAGCAGTCATTATATTTACATTAAAAGTTTAGGCCACTACTTATATCGAGCTCATGTTGATATGTTTACTGATCACAAGAGTCACTAATATGTGTTCACCCAAAAAGATCTGAACTTGAGACAGAGAAAGTGGTTAGAACTCGTTAAAGATTATGATATGAATATGCATTATCACTATAACAAGGCTGATGTTTTGGCCGATACTCTAATTAAAGTGTCCATGGGTTGTCTTGCTCATGTTAATGACAGTGGCAAGGAGGTGGCTAGAGAAGTTCACTAGTTGGCTAGATTGGGGGTTAGGTTGGATGAAGTTGAAAATGGTGGTCTAGTGATTGTCGATGGTTCTAAGTCTTCTTTGATTGAGGAGGTAAAATCAAAACAAGATGTTATCCCTACATTATTGAAGGCCTTGGTGAAAGATGGTAAAGTGGAGATTTTCTCCCAAGGGAGAGATAGTGCTATTAAGTACTTAGGTAGGTTGTGAGTGCCTAATGTTGATGACTTAAGGGAGTTGATCTTGAAGGAGGCCTATAATTCATCCTATTCTATTCACCCCGGTTCTACAAAAATGTATAAAGACTTGAGGGAGGTGTATTGATAGGATGGTATGAAGAGGGATACTGCCAAGTTCATATCTAGATGTCACAATTGTCAACAAGTGAAGACCGAGCATCAAAGGCCAAGTGGCCTAGCCCAAGATATAGAAATTTCTACTTGGAAGTGCAAAGACGTCAACATGGATTTGTGGTTGTGTTACCTAAGACTAGGAAACATTTTGACTCTATTTGCGTTGTTTTGTATAGGATGACAAACTTTGGTCACTTTCTACAGGTCAAAACTACTTATGGTGTCGAAGATTATGCCAAATTATACATTATTAAGTTGGTTAAATTGCATGAGGTGCTTTTGTCTATCATTTCAGATCAAGGTGCTCAATTCACTTCTTGGTTTTGGTGGTCAGTCCAAGGAGGTCTTGGTACCAATGTTAAGCTTAGCACGACTTTTCATCCTCAAATGGATGGTCAAGCGAAGAGGACTTTCCAAACTCTTTAATATATACTTAGAGCTTGTGTTTTTGTGTTTATAGGTAGTTGGGATGAAATCTTCCACTTATTGAGTTTACTTACAATAATAGCTACTAGTCAAGCATTGGTATGGCTCCCTTTGAAGTTTCATATGGTAGGCATTGCAGATCCCTAGCTTGGTGATTTAAAGTGGGGAAGATGACTTTGTTAGGTTCGGATTTGGTCATGGAAGCCACAGAGAAGGTGAGGTTTATAAGGGAAAGATTGAAAGTATCCCAAAGTAGACAAAAGTCCTTCTCTGATGTGAGTAGAAGATATCTTGAGTATAATGTTGGTGATTGGGCTTACTTGAAAGTGTCACCCATAAAGAGTGTCGTCCAATTTGGCAAGAAAGAGAAATTAAGCCCAAGATTTGTGGGTCTTTAAAAAGTTTTGAGCAGAGTGGGTAAAGTTGCATTCGAGTTGGAATTGCCTATGGAGATGATTATGGTTCATCCGGCCTTCCATGTGTCCATGTTGAGAAAGTGTTTTGGTGACCCAAGTGCTATAGTGCGCTTAGAGGTTGTTGGTGTTGTAGAAGATAATTTGACCAATTTAGAGGTCCTAGTGAAAATTTTGGATAGACAAATGAAGAGGGTTTGAAACAAAGATGTAGCTTCAATGAAGGTCCTTTGGAGGAACTAACAAGTTGAAAATGCCACATAGGAAGCCGAGGCATACATGAGAAAGTGATACCCATAGCCCTTCCACTCTAGCCAAGATGAAGGTACTAATTTAAATCCCTAACGTGATTTCAATTATTAAATTTCAACCCTTGTGACTATTTGTATGCATTCATTTTCATGGAAATAAGTTTATGGTGATTTTTGAATTTCATGTTGAAAAATGTGAAAACGATGTTTAAATGCATTTGTTTCACTCATGTCAGGCTGAAATCTTCATGATTACTTCTCTTAACCATGTTTGTCTGACATTCGGGGGCGAAATTTTCCAAGAGGGAGATATTGAAATGCCCAAAATATAATTCAGAATATCCGTAATCATAATTTCCATATATCTCAAAATCCGTGCGTGGTATCAAAAATCCAATTTCATATTCTCAATTTGTGGGAAAAATTGAGTAGGAGATGGGTATAACTTGAATTTTAGAAGACATCATCAACATCATCATCAACATACCCCAATGCCTCAAAAGGCTCCCGCTCATTGCGGGGTGAGGGGGGGTCGGATGTACGCAGCCTAACCCCTATTTTTAAAAACATAAAGCGGTTGTTTCTAGATGACCCATGAAGAGCGCCGAAAGTTGCATTGACTAACTGCTACTTCACAAAAGAAAGAAGCATAGTGAAAAATAATTTTCACTAGATTTTTATTTTCAGAGAGCATCTGCGCCCTGGCCACGATGCGCCAGGGGCGTAGAGCAATGTAACATGTTCCTTCGCATTGGGTAAGCATCATAGACAGACATGAACCAGTATGCACAACTTTTTTATCAGTTTTTCCTATATGTCCAGGCGCATTGGGGTCATAGCATGCCCACTAAAACATGAAATCAACCATACTTAGTTATTTTTTAACTCTATATCACTCAAAACCCTCTTAAAAACCTTTGTAAGACTTAACCAAATATCTCATACCAAATTCAAGGATTTTAAGATTAACTTTGGAACTCAAGGATTCACTTCAAACTCTAAGTTTCCTCCAAGTTCATCTCAAGAAAACACAAGTTTGAGGTATGTGGGTTTCATCCATTGGCTCCTTTCGCTCATGGAGTCAAATCTTCCTTTTTATGAAAATTGCATGTTTTCAAGTTGTATTATTTATGGGTATCTCTTATTATGAAATATGAGTATAAATTATGTTGGGGTTCATCAAGTATTATTGATTGTGCATGAATATCTATTTTAAGCTTACACTATGAGTTGATCTTTGTCTATTAAGACTGCACACGTTTTGAGCTATGAAACTATGATCTATTATGAGTTTTGATGATGGGTTTCAAGGTACCCTACATGAGGATTTTACTATATGTTGGTGGGTTGATTTGCATTAAATTTTCTCATCTTATTTTTCTCTCGAATTTCATGATTTTCAACTATTATTATGAACCCACCATATGTTTGATAGAATGCCAAGTTAAGAATTCTCAAGTTATTGATGATCTATTACATGATTTATAAGTCAAGTGACTTCATGATTATTAAGGGTTTTAAAGTATGTATATAAGTCATGAACAACATATATGATGTTGCAAGTATCAAGTTACACCATTTTTAAAGATGTTTACCTCTTGTGAGTTGTTCATGCCAAAGCAAGAGATCATGTATGTTTGTTATCTGTTCTCATGTTCAAGTTAGGCTCACTATTAGAAGTCAAGCACGTTTATGATCTATGCAAGTCATGTTATTATATATCATCCAAGTTATTCATGTTATGACTAAAGTATGATCATTTCAAGTATTTTGTGGGATCAGACTTAGCATCAATTGAGACTTAAGATAGAGGCTCCATTCAAGGGGTCCTTATATAAAGTCTCAATCTCTAAATTATGCACCACCTTAGGATTATACATGATCTGTATTATGGATTTCTAGTGGATCCATCTAGTTTACCTTGCCGAGGGGCTGACATACCTTGATCACCTTGACAATGGGATGACAGGCCTCAGATTATTCATTGTATGACTACCATGGAAACTAGACCATACCTTGTCGAGGTGGTGACATGCCATCTTGTTGAGGGGGTGACATGCCTCAATCACCTTACAAAGGGGATGACATGTCTTAGATTCCAAGTGGTAGATTACTTGGTCTATGTCGGTTAAGGTCTATTCCTACACATGTAATAGGTATTATGAAAGTTGAATGATTTAAAAGAATGTTTTATTATGAACATTGATCATTTATACCATATTGAGATTAAATATCTATTGCTTATGGTTATGCATTTTGATTATATTGGCTTATGTCTGTTACATTTATCCTGCATACTTAGTACATTCATACATACTAATGCTTACTCTATGCCTACATGATATTACCATGTAGGGACCAGAGTATGTTTTGATCCTCCTCCTCGTGGCAGGTTGATACTTTCGAGATAATTGGTGAGTCCTTATGTCCGAGGACACTATCTATATCACTCTTGTTTTTTTTGAGAATTCTTGATGTTGAACATTTGTTATTATGAGGGTGAGCTGGTAAAATGCCTTGCCCCCCGCTCCATTCCAAGTTAGAGGTGTATGTTGGATATTATGATTTATTTATGTTGTGTGCTTGAGTCTTTTATGCTTTTTATGAATACTAAGATTTCCCTTAGTCCCACTTCTTTTGTGTTATATCTCTTATTGTGTTTAATTTGCTTTTACCACCAAAGATGTGTGATTAGCATGCTAAGAGTCTTGTTTGGGGTCCCTTTGGATTCTCATTTGTCATGTCATATCTAGGCCCTAGGCTTAGTTCGTGGAAGTCTAAACCTATCATTTTCATAGCTAAACAAAGTATTAAACATGTCACCTCAACTTTTTTACTCTAAAACACACTCTGTAGAACAACGTTTCAAGGGAGAAAAAGGCCTAGAGTTAGAAGATAATCTTATGAACCTAAGTTGTGTCAAGATTCAAAACTTTTTGGTATATAAGGTTAACTAAAACATGAATTATGTTATTCCATGTGCCCCATAACCCGAATTGATGGAGTTGTGAGTGAAATGAGTCTCTTATGAATGTTCCTTCAAGGTTTTTCTTTAAGTCTAATGTATTTCTACATAATCTTGCATAAGTTACTATTTTTTTGAATTCAATAGTTGAAATAATACTACATAACTCCTAGCATGAAATCTTATTATCTTTACATATTTAATTATAATGAGCATGCATGAGCACATTTTGAGATTAAAGAGCCCATGGAATCCCTAAATGCTTTAACTTTACTTTTGTTCTCCTGGATGTGAATTAGAATGATGCATGATAAAGTCTCTATGAGTCAAGAGCTAAACCCTAGAAGAATGTAAATAAAGTGTTGATAGTTGATGTGATAAATTGAGCTGACAAATTTCCAATGAGATTGGATGATTGAGAATGAATATCTTATAGCATTGAGTCTTATGAGGAGTATTGAGCACCGAATTGAACAAGGGTAAGTCCAACTCAAATTCAATAACCATGTTTCCAAATATAGGAGAGGACTAAAACTGTTAAGTTAGATGTCGCTCTTGATAGGTCCCTGATATAATAGAGAACTTGACTGATTTGATCTATTATGGGTCAAGGTCAATCACTCATTACCCTTGAAAGTACCAAATGGTGGTGGCAATATCAACAAAATTATTGTACAATCTGTAGTTCATAAGTAGTTGTTGTCAAATAGGAGAAACTCCCTGGTAGGTTCTATACTATTAGAACTATGATTTCATTTGATCGAATTGATTTGGATTGTATTGATTGGTCATTGTTGACTTTTTATTCATGCTTTAGGTTGACATTTGACATCTTGATTGAGCATTTTGAGTTATTGTTACTCAACCTATATCTATTTCACTTAACTATTTTAGATACTCATACATTCCACATACTAATGTCCATTTGGGCCTATATCTTTTCATGATGAAAGGACAGGCACCAGAGATCAACAATGGGTGCTTCGTTGAATATTTTGTCCTTATTCCAATTGATTGGGGAGTCCTCTTTGAGTTCATGGGATGCATATTTTTTCATCTAGCTTTGGAGTCAAACTTTTAGACTTATTTATTTTAATTTGAGGTAGCCACGAGTCTGTTGTGGTACCATCTAGATAGCCTATATAGAGGCTTCATCGACTAGATTTGGGATTGATGACTTGGATAGTCTGACTAGTTTCTTTTGCACTAGTCTTTTGATCTATTTTGATTTTCTTTAATTGAGATTGTCCACCTTTATTTATCATTAGTCTTCTGCTGATATTATAAATATTGATTGAATGAATGTGATAATTCCAAGTTATTCGATTAGGGACCAACAATTGTCTTTGAGTGTCGGTCATGTCCAGGTAACATCCCAGGGCATGACAAACTTGGTATCAGAGCATAAAATTCAAGTATCCTAGGGAGTCTATGAAGCCGTGTCTAGTAGAGTCTTGTTTTTATGTGTTGTGTACCATACTTTATAAGCAAGAGGCTATAGGGAATTAGGATGAGTTACACTTCTTTCTTTTTCTAACTCATTGTATAGATTTAAACTATATGAAAACTCTCTTCTAATTCGTTTATTAAGTGTTTGCATAATTTCAACCATACCTCTAAGAAGAGTTATTAGAGGAAAAAAGTCTTTGGCTAGGCAGAATGTTAACCAACATAGGCCCAAAAATCATGATGAACCTATAGCAGGGCGGGCCTGTATGTTGATGGACTAAACAAGTAGCCGAAAAAAGATGGGAGAGGAGGTATGCTTGTGAGTGACATGGACATAGGTAGATTGATGGTCTATATGCAGCAGGTTAGGAATAAAAGGGCAAAACTCTCAGGCCATGAGATTGGGAAAAGAGGAAATGGGAGTGGTAACAAGTTTCAATCCGTACCATCGTCTTCATCTGCTAGTACACCAATACCCAGAAATTGAAATGAGTGGAAGCCTCAGAATTTCATAGCACAAGGGTCTCAATCATAGGCTAGTTGTAATGACCCCGTCTATGGACTAGGATTGACATGGCGAATTGGAACCTGAGAGTCCCCAAACAATTCTCATAGTATCCATACTCACATTATCGGTTCGAAAGCATAAATGATAAATAAGCACATAAATCTAAGGGACGGGAGAATAGGACTCATGCTATGGGGATGTCATAGGTAATGAGATCAACATAAATTCATAAAGCATATAGCACATCATTCTAAGGGGCGAGTAAGTATGACTCACTCTATGGGAGAAATTCAGGACTTGGAAGCTTTCATATCATACATATATCCATATCTTAAAACTAATAGCTAAATTTACATAGCGATATCCAAAATGTAGCCAAAGCCATAAACCTAATCTCCAATCATAACACTTAGCATATAATCATAAAGGAGTTCATAGGATATCAACAATACTTCTAATCACAAGATAGGATCGGGGCCAAGACATACCTCAGACTCACCCTCCTACATAAATAAAATACCATAGGTAGAGGAAAAGTTGTTTGTCTTTGGAATATAGGACTCACCACAACAATCAAAACTTAAGAACTAAGCTAGATGTCGTATGATGGAAGAACAAAATCCTTGGTCCTTACATGGTTAGATCATGTAGGAAAACATATGTATTAGTATGTTTGAATGTACTAAGTATATTGGATGCAGTTTTTATGACTTACCAAACTATATTTGTTGTTGGATGGCAAGGGCATATAATGTAGAAAGAGATGTATTGCAAATGAAATAGTATGTAATAAGCAATGAACTAATGATGTCTGAAATTCATAAGTGCTCATATAGTAGGGATATGACCTCAACCGATAACAGTAAGACCAAGCGAACTATTACTTGGAATTTTGATGAAATCCCCTCACCTAGTAAGGAGATAGTCTACTTGCCAAATGTAAACCATACTTCACCTTACGGGCAACCATATTTCTTATGAAGGAACATTTCTTATTGGCAACCCCATTTCGAATAGGATTTTCACAATAATTCATATCATACTTTACCATGGGCAACCACATTTAGTATGAAGAAACCCTTCTTAAGGGCAACCCCATTTTGGATAGGATTTTCACGTTATCTATGCTAGACACATAGTTCAAGGAAAAAGAGGGAGCCCTTAATCCATCTGTGGTAAGTCATCATCCCATAATAATACATATACGTATATACAGTCATACTTTCAAAAGAGGCAATATTCGTCCCAATTCTTTCAGTGCACACTTAGGCTCAAAATTCAAATCATAGTTCATAACCATATACTCATAAATAGGAATAGCTCACATACATATACGAAATGCTGCTAGCATCCAAAATCCTCAAATTGCCATAACAATAAACGTTAATGTAATCACATTCTTGTCATAACCAATATCTTATCAAAATCATATACATAAACATAATTGGGAATAACCCACTTTATAATTTTCAATAAATCTGGTATTCATGAATGCATATGCTATGAATGATGAGAATAACATGGGTAATATGGATTCAAAATTTAATCATTAATACTATTAGACCCCATAAGTTAGAACCCATAAGTCCTTAATTGATTCGATTTGGTAAAGTTTCGGACCAAATGTAGATTTTGTGCTAAGTTTAATCCTAAAGAATAAAAAGGTTATAGGGTCATGTGTGTGTTCAATTCTTATTGGTCCAAGTGGAATGTGCTTGTCTATATATATGTGCACACCCTCATCTTATACAAGAGAGTCTTCAACACTTAGAAAAATTGGGGAAAATCTTGTGAGACCAAGCTGAAGGTCTCGACCAACAGCTGTGAAGAAACAAAATTATTTTTTTCCAAGTTTCTGATTATTTGATGCTTCAAGATTGTTATATTGAATCCCCTAAGTGGTGTAGAGGCATTAGTTAGTCAAAGAAATGGTTCGACGGCTAGCTGAATGTGGGTCTTGTAAGGAGCTTGAAAGGTATGCTAATTTCTAGCTTAATTCTTGCTTATTAAAGCTTGTGGGTGTGTTAGGGGTGCATTAAAATGAAGGTAAAACATGGAAAAAGGTTGGTTATTAGTTGAATTTTGAATTTTGAATTTGGGTTGGAAATGAGGACAAGTTGCATATGATGATATATGGATTTATAGTTTTGTATTTATGTTTATTTGACAAGGAAATAGTCTTTGTGGGTGAAAGAAGTGTTGGGAAAAATAATATTAATGTGTACATGAAAGTTAGCTTGAATTGGAGCCGCATTGAAGGTATAATGTTATGTTTTAGCGTTGGGGGTTTGCGTTAGGCATTGGAGTGATGTATTATGGTTCTTGGCGTATATAGGAAAGCTTGAATATGGTAGATATATGTTTGAATTAATGCTGCCCTACTTTACTATTGACTTCGCAATAGCATTTTGTGGTGTTTTGATGTCATGATAGTATTAGAGAAGGTTTATTGATATTATAGGTTGTTGTTATTGTTGATGATGATGATTTGAGCCGAGTTAAATTCTTGGGGTGGCATTTTTTAAGGGGAAATGCTGCCAAAATTTTTATAAAATTTTGAATTAGAAAGCTAGGATTTAAGACCCGTTATGGTTATTAATCGTTGGCGTTATTGTGATTCGTGTACACGTGGGACATCCGGAAGTATAAATTTAATTGGTCTTGCATTGGAGTTAGTTGGAGGAAAGGAATTGAGGTATGTAAAGATTTCTACCTCTTGGCATGAATTAGTTACATTGGGTCAATGTCTTATGTTTAAAAAGTTCCTTTTCCTTCACAATTTGGGTCCAAAGATACCTTATGTTCACTCCTTGGTACCTTTATAAAAATGGTATTTATAATTTGACTCTTGGTATATTAAACCCACAAGTTGTTAAAAATGTGAAATAGTTGAGTATGTTAAAAGAAGGTATTTTGTTGGAGGGCGCAAATGCCTGTAACGTTTAGTGAAAAGCCTAAATGGGAACTATGTTAATTACTTGCCACAATTTTGCTAAGTTAGTCCCATCCATAACTTTTGAGTCTTTAAAAATTCATGATTAATGTTCGTTGACCGAAAGTTAATTAGTTGGAAAGCTATGGATTTTATTGTTCCGAAATCACTTTAAAAATTGTTTCGAAGCATGTTAGTAAGGTGTATGATGAGAAAGTTAGCAAGTTCCTTGAAATCACTTTTATGTGTGAAGTTGAGCAATTTTGACAAATTTTATAAATGAATAACTTCTTGATTTCAAAGATGAACAATTTGTATATTACTAAGTTTTTGAAACTAGTTTTTATCATGTGATTCTCATGACTCTATTCGTGCCATTTTGGCTTCGTTCACCGATTCTCGGGCCAGTTGATATCGTGCATATGTATAACTATATGTATATATATATATATATATTCCTAAGTAGGTTGGATATGATGGGTTGGTTTGCCCATCGGCCGGCTTTGCTTAGTTCGGAGGCATAAGGAGCTGGGCTTGGGATATGTTGGCATCATGATGTGTAGGTGCTTGGCCCCTTGGCCCCAGCCCACATGAGCGCATGGCCCCTTCGCCACGGTTCACTTATATAATGGGCATGATGACCTTTATGCATTATGATACGTGAGTGTCTAGCCCCTTCATCTCGGCTCACCTATCTTATGACATGAGTGTGTGGCCCTTTTGCCTCGGCTCACATATGTTATATTTGGGATTTGTGTTGGAGATTTCAAAGATTTAAAACTTCTGGTATTATACTGTGGTATGGCGCGAGTTTAGAGGTCGCCATCATTCCCGTCCGATTTGCATTATTATGAAATTTTAAATAAAGAAATATTTTGATGTTTTCATACAGGTTTGACTTATATATTTTATTCAGATTACTACTCTTACTTATATTTCGTGCTTTCTGCTTTACATATTCAGTACGTTTTTTGTATTGACCCCCTTCATTCGGGGGGCTACATTCATGCCCACTGGTACCGACGTACAGGTTAGATAACCATCTGCCTAGGATCTCTATCTGTCATTGACGTGCTCCCTTTGCAACAGGAGTAGATCTTTTGGTATATACTTGTTCATGTATTTTCTGTATTTTTCATTTGTAAATATTTGAGGGCATGAAGAGGCCTTATCTCGTCCTATGATCTAGTTTGTGTGTTTAGTGGTATGGATGCATGTGGGTGTGGGAACTGTGTTGGTGTGACTTCGTTTGTATGATATGTTTGTTAGGCGATTCAGCCGCAATGGTGACCTTGTCGGCCCGCATATATATGTATACTGATGTTTGTTATTTTCTGGGTTCGCTATTTGCAGGTGCGCTTAGTCAGTAAAACAGAGGAAACTCTGCCGAAATTTTGAGAAATTTCTTAGCCATTAAAGTGGTTCTGGTTTGGTATTTGTCTGGGTGCCCAATCGGCACTAATCATGGCCCCTGGGTTAGGTCATGACAAAAGTGGTATCAGAGCAGTTAGTCCTCGGAGTATCCACAGACCATGTCTGGTAGAGTCTTGTTATCGGTGTGTCATGCACCACACCTATAAATAGGAGGTTATCGAACATTAGGATATTATTCTTTCATCATGCGTTAAAGCGATGCTAATAGGGTGATTTTTCCTCCCTGACAGAATTTATTTGAATTTCAAATATGTCATCGAGGAAGCAACTAGTCGCTCGTAGAGGCTGGCCTGCAGCAGTAGATGGGGCTCGACGTGGTCGAGGAACTACCCGGGCTCGTGATCAGCCAGAGCCGGAGACTGTATTCTCGACAGTGGGTTTGCTAACCCCACTAGCCCCAGAGGGCCAGGCATCAGAACCTTCTACTCCCCAGCCAGGTGCAGAAATCGAGGAGATGCAGGAGGCAGTGCTGTTATTGACGTAGATTGTGGCACGACAGGCCCACAAATAGAAGGCTGGAAGTAGTCGAGCAACCCATCAAGATAGTTCCCAGGCCCATGATTTCTTGGCTTGTAGACCACCAGAGTTCTTTGGGTCCAAACCTTCGAAAGATCCTCAGGAGTTTGTGAGACAGATACAACATACATTAAGGGTGATTGGGGCTTTCGAAGTAGAATCTGTAAAGTTGGCCTCCTATTAGTTGCATGATGTTGCAGCCAATTGGTACGAGTTGTCGCTTTTATCTCGAGGTGCTGATGCCCGACCTACTATTTAGAGAGAGTTGACAGAGGCGTTCCTGGCTCCCTTTTTACCTCCAGAGGTTAGGCGCGCTAGGGAGGACAAGTTTTTGATGTTGAGGAAGTGGGGCCGGTCGATTTGGGAATATAGTCTGGAATTCGACTCTTTGGCTCGACTCACATATCTCGCTATATTATGGGGCTTGATTTATATTATGTAGATAGTTGTTTGGTATTGGCTGCACAACTGGGGATGGATATTGCTCGTATTCAGGCCCATGCCCAGGGTATGGAGGATTATCGTCGAGGACCCCTGGTGGATAGGACAAATGATAGAGGGCAGCCAAAGATGGCTACGTCATTCGTTTCTGTAGTAGATTTCTGGGGTAGGCAGTCTCGGACGCAGCTGATGGGCCTCCTCCTCAAATGGTGCGAAGCATACCTCTGTAGACCCCAGTAGGAGACCAGCTATCTCCAGTCAGTCAGGGGTAGGACCAGGTTCCAGCAATCAACAGAGATTTACAATGCCCCTGTGCCCTTATTGTAGGAGAAGGCACCCGGGGGAGTGTTTTTGCTCTTCAGGTGCATATTTTATTTAAGGCTATCAGGGCCACCAGATGCGGTATTGTCCTAATATAGTTGGTGCGGAAGGGTCAACCCACACATCTAGTGCAGTCGGAGCTTCTTCTTCTACTTCAGTGGCTATGAGCCCTCTGGGGCGAGGTACTGCAGCGACAACAGGTCGCGGCAGAGGTCGCGGTCGATTTCCATGTTCTAGCGGTTCTGCTAACCGCATTTATGCCTTAGCTAGCCAACAGGACCAGGAGACGTCGCCTAATGTTATTACAGGTACATTATTTATTTATTCTCGGGCTATATATGTGTTGATTGACCCTGGATCCACTTTGTCATATATTTCCCCATTGGTTGCATTCACAAATGATATAGAGTCTGAGCCAATAGAGCCTTGCGAGGTTGGGACACTGATATGTGAATCTATTATAGTTAGTAGAGTTTATAGAAACTGTTCGGTATTTGTTCTCGACTGTACTCTGGCCAATTTGATAGAGCTAGATATGATGGATCTTGATATGATTATGGGTACGGATTGGCTAGCTTCTTGCTATGCTAAGGTTGATTGTCAAAAGAAGTTAGTTCAATTTCAGTTTCCAGGAGAACCAGTTCTAGAATGGTCGAGTAATATTGCAAAGCCGAGAGGTAAGTTTATTTCGTACCTCAAGGCTAGCAGGATTATCAAAAAAAGTGTCTTTATCACTTGGTTCAGGTACATGATGCGAATGCCGAGCCTCTAGCTCTCAGTCCATTCCCGTAGTTAGTTAATTTCTAGATGAACTTCCCGGTCTTCCTCCGGAGCAAGAAGTAGAGTTTGCTATAGATTTATTGCCAGGCACTCAGCCTATCACAATCCCTCCGTACAGAATGTCGCCAACTGAGTTAAAGGAATTAAAGGAGCAGCATAAGGATTTGTTAGAGAAAGGCTTTATTCGACCTAGCACGTCTCCCTGGGGAGCCCCGGTATTATTCGTAAGGAAGAAGGACGGGTCACTGCGGATGTGTATTGACTATCGGCAGCTGAACAAGGTAACTATTAAGAAAAAATACCCCCTCCCTAGGATTGATGATTTGTTTGACTAGTTGTAGGGAGCTAGGTATTTCTCAAAGATAGACTTGTGATCAGGGTATCACTAGGTGCCAGTGCGAGAGGAGGATATTCCTAAAACAACATTCAGGACTCGCTAAGGACATTATGAATTCAGAGTTATGTCCTTCGGGCTAACAAATGCTCTAGCGGTGTTTATGGACCTTATGAATCGAGTGTTTAAGCCATTCCCAGATGTATTCATGATTGTGTTCATTGATGATATCTTAGTATATTCTCGATCCAAGAAGGATCATGTAGATCACCTAAGAGCCATCCTTGGCATCCTTTGTCGCCAAAAGTTATATGCAAAATTCTCGAAATGCGAGTTTTGGCTATCTTCAGTAGCATTCTTAGTCCATGTTATAGTAGCTGAAGGCATCCGGGTAGATTCCCAGAAAATTGAGGCCGTAAAGAGTTAGCCCAGCCCACAACGCTGACAGAGGTACGTACCTTTCTTGGCTAATTGGTTATTATAGAAGATTTGTAGAGAAATTTGTTTTGATTGCAGTGCCCTTGACAAAGCTAAAGCAAAAAGGGGCGAAGTTTCAGTGGTCCGACGCCTGTGAGCGCAACTTTCAAATGTTGAAGGACAAATTGACTACAACTCTAATTTTGACCTTGCCTGATGGTCCAGATAGGTACATAGTTTATTGTTATGCTTCCCGTGTGGGTTTGGGGTGTGTATTAATGTAGCATAGCAAAGTGATAGCCTATGCTTCCCGGCAGCTCAAGAAGCACAAGCAGAATTACCCTAACCATGACTTGGAGTTAGATGCGGTGATCCATGCTTTAAGAATTTCGAGGCATTATTTGTATGGTGTTCATGTTGATATTTTTACAGATCACACAAGTCTCTAGTATATATATAAGCAGAAAGAGCTAAACCTGCGGCAGCATCGGTGGTTAGAATTGCTGAAGGACTATGATATTGATATTCTCTATCATCCAGGGCAAGCCAATGTTATAGCAGATGCGCTTAGTCGCAAGTCCATGGGCAGTTTAGCTGACTCACCCCTAGAGAAGAAGGAGATAATCCAGTATATTCAGCAGCTAGCCAAACTAGGAGTTCGATTGCGGATTCAGGTGATGCAGGAGTTCCTGTCCGAGGCCTAGCTGAACCTTCTGTTGTGGCAGAGATTAAGCAAAGGCAATATGAAGATCGTATTCTAGTTCGATACAAGGACATGGTTCTGGAGAAGGAGAAGACCCCATTTGAGCTTTCTCCTGATAGGATCTTATTGTTTAGAGGTAGGTTATGTGTACCGGATGTTGCAGGCTTGCGGCAGCAGGTTATGGGCGAAACACACCATGCCCGTTATTCCATTCATCCTGGGTCGACAAAGATGTACCATGACCTCAGGTGCTTGTATTGGTGGGAT
>JAOTQJ010158018.1:0-72035 GCA_025642045.1 Solanum sejunctum | reverse complement strand
GAGAGCCTGTTTGATGTTGGAGGTCCTTGAGTAATGTGTATGTGTGCGTATATATATATATATATAAGTATGTATATGGGTGTGTGTATAATGTTGAAACAATGATTATCGTTTGGAATTTATGATACCTACATCTATTCTCTTAAAAGATTTTAATACTATTTGGGTTGTATACGCTTCTGATAAGAAATGTAAGGGTGAGTTAGAACACAACACAGGTCTGGCAGGCAATGATGCTTCTTATGTACATATATTTGACTATCTAAATATTGTATTGACTTGCTGAGTTTTTTAACATAGAAAAGTATATTATGTTGTCCTGATTTTGATTATCCGTACTCTATATATTCTAATTAAATTATATTAGAAGCTATACTTGATCATTGGAGATTCTGACCACTATTTGGGCTCTATAATTACTAAATATGTTATAATAACTAGTTGTTACAACTGTTAAGTTGTGAGTTGACTTACTAGGGGTTAAATGTAACTTACTCAACATAATTGTTATAGATACCTATCTTGACCCTTGTTTATTTGTGTGAGTAATCTGGTGTTGATGTTATATAGTAGTTGAGAGGCTGGGTTGCTAAATATGCATTATATATGTCTGTATTGTACTAAATATGTGTCATATATGATGACGTGAGATAGTAATAACTATATTGATGACTATGGTAGTAATAATCACTGTAGTAGCTCAATTAGGCACTCTAGAACTACAGAAAGGCTGGATATGGGCAAATGCCCTCTGACAGGTATGTATTCTTACTTAATTCCTACTTGTATGTATGTATAACCTAATGCTTCTGAGATAGGCTAGCTATGAGGTTGTTTATTGATCATATTTCATATTGTGACACAAATCTAGAGGTGACTCCCCTAGGCTAAATTATGTGGGATACTTGTGATATAATTGTAATTGCCTATATTTACACTGGGTGCTTGTGGTTGATAGGATCACGTTATATGTAGACTTAATTAGGCATGACTATACATTGGTCGGTGATATATATACTTCTATATACAATTATTTATCATTGTGCACTAGTTATCTATATCAAACATAGGGGATTCTTGTTATTGTTTGAGATAAGTGAAAGTTATACTGGGAAGGATTGCATTGTTCTTGTCTTGGAATAAGATGTTGTTGGATCTATGGATTTATTAGAGAGTGGGGTAACTATTTGTATGCTTGGAATCCTTGATTATTCTCCCTGCGGACTGTAGTGTCTGGTGGCCATGTCTAAATTTCTGAGACTTGGGTGACACTCCTTGAGATCTATAGTCTCTGATGGACACACCCTAGTGGCTTAGACTTTGATACCAGTTCCAAGGTCTAAGAACCTGTTGATATTTTTGGTTGAGGACTGGGCTACATTTTGGGTCTAAGATACAGTCACTTGTTTAAAGGGATTCATTACACCAATTGTTCTAGGTCTGAGACCTTGTTTATCATGCTCTGGGAATTATTTCACCCATGAGGGATTCATTTCATTGTTACATATATTTTGAGGCACCGCTGTTGAGTATTATGGCCTGACATAATAGGATACTTAGGGTCGAGGACCCCGTTGATGTATGATACTTAGGTTTGAGGATCCAATTGATTACAGATGAATCTGTATACCTATTCACACCTTGATTGAGTACAGGTGTACCCTCTTAGATTATAGGGGCTCACGGGACATACATGCAAAGATACTAGGGCCTTATAGCCCTATACAACTTGAACCCTTGATCTTGTGATATTGAGAGTTAGGTTCCATAGTGATTATATCTCTTATATTGTTAGTGGGTGTACCTTTTATTCTTATAGGGACACAGTCGGTGTACAAGGTTAGATATTAAGGCTTTGCACCCACATAGAGTACTATGTCTCTGTTCAATGATCATTGTGGTATCAACCTACTCGGATTTCTTCAGTAGGTATAATGGCACACCATATGTGTTGGTTTAGTTAGGGTTCAGTGATTCTTCAAATATGCTTACTATGTGATCTGAGTTTCAGTTTATGAGACTTAATACATGTCTCTATATTTAAGCCTTTTATATTTATAGTATTTCTCTCAATTAGCCGATGATGCCTATTGGATGCCTATTACCGGTACTCACCCCCATCTTTTTACATTATCTCATTGTGCAGGTCTAGGAAATAGCCATGATTATTGATTGTTCAGTGTTCATAAGAGCGCTAGAGACACTTTGTGAGTACCAACAACTCTAATACTTCGCAGTCTCCTTCTTTTGGATGGCTATCTTTTGTATCAATACATAAGCCTTGCATAGTATAGTGGTTGGTATTTGTAGAAGTATTATATTACATATATATATATATATATATATAAGTGTGTGCTTGTGTCCGACGTAGATCTATACGGTTGATTCCACGTTGTGGGTAGAGTGCGTTGGTTTATTCAAGCGTAGCAAGCATTACTGTGACTAGTGATTCAGGATGGGTACCATAGGTTGAGGAATGATTTGCTTGTAGGTGGGGTATCATAGGTGCCATCATGACCAGCAGTGGGTTCAGCAAATTAACTTTTAATAACTTGCTTAAACTGTCTTATTTATTAATGCATATTGTACTGCCAACAACACTTTCTAGTCTTGCCATTGGTTAGTTATTTGTTTCACTTCTAGAATTTACTTATATATTCTTTAGATCATAGCATTTTTCTATTATTATCATTGATGTAATCATGTTCCTAACAATTCACTTTAAAAAATTTAATGATAAATTTATTTAAAATCTTAATTTTTTTATAAAGTCGAAGTACAATGAAAATTAATCATTTTGACCCCCAAAATGTCATGCCCTAAGAGGGTACCTTCGACATTGCCAGCATTAGGAGACTTTCGATAGTCCCCAATTGAACCACTCAGCCTCATCACATTCATTCAATCATATTCTAGTAGTGGAAGATATCAGTGTATAAAAGTACGTAAAGAAAGGAAATGACAAATGATAAATAAAGGCCAAAGGCAAGACATCTCATCCATAAGCTAAGCAAGACTCTTATAAAAGAAAACTAGCCAACATTTCAACAAATGAAAACTCAATAGTCTAGTCTATGAAGCCTCTAAATAACTGAATAATGGTGCCAATGACAGACCCATGGCTACCTCTAAATAGGATGAAATAAGTCTATACTCAAACCTACAAAAAGCAAACAAAATATTCTCAGAGAGTAGAGGAGGGATCACCAATAAACTGAAAGCAAATAGGTCCTCAATGGGGCACCTATTTATGACAACTAATACCTATCTCTGCGTCATAAAAAGATGCAAGCCCAAAATAGGTGTCAGTACAAGGAATGTATAGATATGTAAAATGGCAAAAAGAAAAATGTAAAGTAAAATTAACATCATCTCAAATAACTCAACTCAAGAAATAGGAAACTCAGTCATCATGTCAATAGTCTAAAGTAATTATGCAACTTAGACAATGACTACTCGCCTATTATCTGCGTCCCATCCACTTTAAGTACTATCAAGGCCTATTTGGAAGTTTCTCTAACTGACAACCATCACCTATGAACCAGTGATGGTACAATGAAGAGATGTCATTGCCACATCCTTCCAATACCCTACCAAGGGTATAGGAAACCCCATGAATGGATTCAAAATTAGTAACATCAAGTCCTCCTTTTAGGACAACAGGAAACATTCAATTTTACAGTTCAATCCTCTTCTACGTAGGCTATATAATTAATGAGATCGAGTTGGACTTACTTTTACTCAATTTGGTGCTCAATACTCCTCCCAAGACACAATTTGCTCATATGACATCAACCCTATGGTTAACCCATTCATCTAGTCTCATTGGACATTTATTAACTCAACTCATCACATCAACTATCAACCCTTTGGTTACATCATTTTAAGGCTCAGTTCATAACTCATAAAGACTCAGTCATTCATCATTTTAACTCATAACATTTAGGATAAATAATGTAGAATTAAAGCAATTGTGGATTTCATAGACTCTTTAGGCTCAAATTATGCTCATGCATGATCATGTAAGTAAAATATATGAAAATAATAAGTGATCATACTAGGGTTCATGTAGTATGGCTATATAGTCTAATTCAAGCATTTAATTCATAAAAATAGTAATTCACGAAAACATTTGTAGAAATACATTAGAGTTTAAGAAAACCTTAGAGAAACAATCTCGGGAGACTCAATTTACTCACATCACCATCAATCCGGGTTATAGGGCACATGGAAGAACAAAATACATGTTTTTGTTAGCTTTACATACTTGGAAGTTTTGAACCTTAAAGTACTTCGGAAGAATTCTCAAGTTTGTCTTCAAACCCTATCCCTCTTCTCTCTTGAAACCTTGCCTCTACGTTTTGAGAGAGTTATTTAGCATACAAGTGTTAACTGATATGTTTAGGGCTTTATGTAGGTGTATAAACGTCAATCCTAGGCTTTGAAAGGGTGAAAAAAAATTAAAATAACCTTTCTTAAAAAGTGATCAAAAGTCCTCTATGAGACATTTTACAGTGCGTATAAAGTTCCACGGCCCGTAACGACACTTCGTTAAAGTTCTGGCATAATTTTTGGTTCTCTGGTTCACCTTTATGAGCCTATTTTATGGCCGGTAGAAGGTTCTATGACCCATAGATGGTTCTGTATTATCTGGGAGAAAAAATATAAAGTTTCAAAACTTTTGTACACGAATTAGAAGAGGGGTCGTGCTTCAATTTATGCCCCGTAAAGAGGTTTCATAGAATAACTCTGCAACTGGTTGTCTCTTGTAAAATGGCCATAATGATTGACTCAGAACTGCTAATGAGGTGAAACAAGTTGTGTTGGAAAGATAATTCAAAGAGTTTTCATTTATAAGATCATGGGATATCTAATTCTTTATGTTCTAAGATTTATGGTCATTTATAGTTGGCCCTTGCCTAATCTAACTATAGAAACTCAATTTATAGGAAGGTTTTGAACTTTTCTAAGTACTAAAGGTGTCTTATGACCCTAATACACTTCTAACCTATAAGAATGAGGCTTGAAACATAGGTATATGTGTGCATAGTGTTATGTGGTGTCACAATATCTCCCATTTGGGATCATTCATCCTCGAAAGATGAGCAACTAGGAGACCTATCAAGAAGGAACTAAAATACTCAAATACTCATACTTCGTAAATCAACTTAAACTCAAATTTAGAATTGAAAGACTACCTCTAATATCATTATTAGGCATGAATACAATTAAATAGATGCATACTCAAATATGCATAGACTCAAGAAGAACATCAACTCAGAGATAAGAACTCAACTTAACAATGGAAAAGTATCAAAGAGAGTAGGTATGAATTGTTACCATCATTTTCATCATTAGAAAGCATGAATAGGTGAGGTATCTCGCCTTCGTATCCTCTTTACCTTCCCATGTGGCCTCTTCCACAATCTGGTTACTCCATAATACTTTGACAAATGCAATCTCTTTGGCTCTTAACTTATGAGCCTAACAATTAAGGATTTGGACAGGAATCTCTTCATACCTCAAGTTGTCTTTTACTCCAATGCTCTCAATAGGCATGACAAATTGTGGGTCTCCCAAACACTTTTTAAGCATGAAAATGTGGAAGACTGGGTGGATGGCTGCTAACTCTGGTGGTAGCTCTAACTCATAAGCCACATTGCCCACTCTCTTTATGATCTGATAAGGGCTGATATACCTCAAAATCAGTGTCCCTTTCTTTCTGAATGGCATCATACCCTTTATGCATGAAACTTTCAAGTACATCTAATTATTGACCTCAAACTCCAAGTCTCTTATTCTAATATTAGTTCAGAACTTCAGACGACACTAAGAAGTTCTCAATCTCTCTTGGATAATATTTAATTTCCCCATAGCCTGATGTACCTAGTCTGGCCCAACCAACCCTGCATCACCTACCTCAAACCATCCAATCAGAGATCTATATCTCATTCTATTGAGGGCCTTATAAAGAGCTATTTGTATGCTTGAATGAAAGTTGTTATTGTAAGCAAACTCAATCAAAGGAAAGTAGTCATCCCAATAACCTTTGAAGTCAATGATGCAAGCCCTCAATATATCCTCTGAAGTTTGTATTGTCCACTCGGACTGACCATCAGTTTTATGGTGAAAAGCAGTAATAGGGTTCACCTTTGAACCCAAGCCTTTCTGAAAGGACTTCCAGAATTAGGCATTAAACTGATCCTCTCTATCTAATATGTTCGACAAAGTAACTCCATGCAATCTGACAATATCCCTTATGAATAACTGGGTATAATCCTCTACAGTGTCTCCTATCATTAGCGCTAAAAAGTGTGTAGACTTCATCATCCAATTAACTATCACCCAAATTGATTCATGGTGTATGTTGGACCTCAGTAAACTTATGACGAAGTCAATGTTAATCATCTCCTATGTCTACTTTGGAATCTCAAAATTTTGAGTTACTCCACATGGCTTTGGGATGGTCAACTTTAACTTGTTGGGAATTAAGGTACTTGGAAACGAACTCAGCAATGTCTTTCTTCATTCCACTCCACCATTAGACTTCTCTCACATTATGATGTATCAGGAACTATGGGCCTCTGCCATGATCCTCTCTCGATCACCATCAACATCTGGAACATACGATCTATCTTGGTACCTTAATACTTCATATCCCTCTTTGACAAAAGCCATCATGTTCTTCTTATGCACATCCGTCGTCCTCTATAATAAAGGAGGATCTTGATCTTGTTTCTCTTTCACCTTGGCTACAAGAGAAGATGCAGACCCATTATGTATAAAATTTCCTCCTTAGTCAGATTCATCTAGTTGAACTCCTAATCATACTAGTTGGTGAACTTCTTTGGCCAAATCATTTTTCTCTTCATCCACAAGGTTAATGCTCTGATGTCACCCAAGTTACACCCCTTTTTTAGAGGATAAAGTAGTCATTGTCAAGATATAAAACCTAACTAAAGTTAGTGTTGAACCCATGGGAATACAAAGACTCAAGACTGATTAACCAATAAGTAATTCAAGTAGTTAACCAACTCCATTCCCCAAAAAGGCAGGAGGGGGTTGCAATAATCAATAAGAAAGTAAACTAAACTGAGGGGGTTTCAATAATTAATAAGAAAGTAAACTAAACTAACTATCATGACAGATAATGAATAATAGAGATCAACTAGGGTATCATGTTTCACATGATTCCCCAACTTAGTATCACTAGATAACCCAATTCGTGTCTAGTGCATAGTATGTAGGACGGTAATTTAAGTTTACCAAGCCCTTTGGTCAAAGCTGAGAGACAAATTACAATATGTGACTTGGCCCACCTCCATAGTCTGCAATACTAACCATTACCTATAAGTCCCAGTCAACCTCCCCTTACCCCAGTTCCATTGATTAGATGTGAATACATCACCAAATCTCTTTAATCAATCTCTTTCTTATTAATTAGTACCTTGGTCCAATTAGTAAGAATATGCGGGTTCTACTATTTGGCACCATTAGAAAAAATGCAAAGCGAAGAGAATTGATTAATATACGCATATACCTATTCCAAGAATTGCAAATTGCCTGGGTTTACTAAGTTAGTTCTTCATGGTTCCTACAACTCTAGTTGTGGATTTATTTACTTATGCTATGGGTAGATGAAGAAATTATAAATTGAGAAAATATATTAAACACTTATCTAATTGAATTATGATCAAGCAATTACAAGAAGAATGAGAATCACAAGCTTTAAGAACAAATTTACCTGCAAGTGTTTTCTCAGTATATTCTCTCTCAAGTATTGAGTTCTCCTAGTACAAACCCTAAAAGTATTGAATGATGATTTTCACCTTTAAACAATAACCTAAAAGTACTAGAATAATAATTATAAAGAGTCAGGCATGCCCTTATCCCTGTCTAAGTCCTAGAAAAATTTAGTCAGCGAACTCCACGAAAGCTCTCTAGATCACATAATATGATTTATAAGTCATACTCGAGGTCTTGTAATAAGCTTTTGGGATCTTAGACTGGTTTTCTACAACTTCACTTTATGAGTTATAGATTGATTCATGACTCGTATTGTAATCTCATATACTTCAACTTTATCAAATTGTCCTTCACTAAAAATCTTCATGAAATCCATCTATGCGACTCGTAGAATGCTCTATGACTCGTGTAGAGGTCTCATATAGTTGATCTTCGAATATCATACTTTACAGGAATTTATCTCAAAACTATCTCTACGATTTGTATAGTGCTCTACGATTTGCAGAGAGTCTCGTAAATCCTCAAAAACTAGCAATTTTCTACAATTTTGCCTTATATCATGGCCAGCCTATCTTCCTGCAAATCTAAACATAAAAACACATAAAATTCACAAATATGGATTGAGAACATACAAAATCCTAAATTTTAAGCATCAAAAGTGTTGCATTTTGATAGCACATCAACACCCTCAACTTAAAATTATTTCTTGTCCTCAAGCGATGACTTAATCTATATAACTAATACAGTAACACACAGAACTCAACTCAGTGGGATACACCAAATACATCTCAAACACAGATACCCATACTAGCTTTTCAAAACAGGATTAGATAGTTATTTAGGAAATCAATGCGGACTGGTGCATGTGACAACATAACTATAACAAACAAGGAATATCAACAGTCCACAATCACTAAACAATATGCTAACAACCCAATGCGAGTGCCCTCATAGAAAAAAGCCCCACTTTAACACTCAAAATGATTTCAAATTTAACCATATGATTATGCAAATACACTCACTCTCACAAAAGATAATCATGCATAATGTCTAATACCATAGGCTTTCCCCTATAATCATGACTTAGACTTTCAACTATCTGTACTAGGATCACTCTAGGACTTTCTAGGCTTTTAACATAGGCTGAGGGGTCTTTGGTGTGATATTTTAAGAAGGTAGTGACTAATGTCCCTCCTTGAAATTGCATTTTTCTACACTTTTTGCCTCACCAACTTTGTCATTTTAACCTTATTTTCCTTTGTCCTCATTCAAGCTTTTTCGGGTGCTTTGTTATCTTTTTTCACCTTTTTTCCATGTTTTTATGATTTTTTTTGCTTTTAAGATTAATTTAAGCCATCTTTTATTTTTCTTGCCCCTGCCCGTTACATGATTTTTCTTCTTTTTTTCCTTACTCCTAACTCACCACCTTATTTTTGTACTTTTATGCCTACACCAACCATCCTATTGATGTACATACTATTTCTTCCCCGAACCAGTGCCAATTTTTGTAGCCACCCTCAACTTAGGCTTTTTGCCTCGGTCATCGTTCATAATGCTCAATGAAAGACCAAGGCCAATTTCAAGTTTTTTCACTAGATAAGGCTAGGCTAATTAGGTGTTTTGAAGGAATTGTTACATGTAACACTCAAATATTTGGGACAAGGGATATATCATCAGTTGGTTCATTATTTTTATTTCAAAGTGGACTATTTAAGAACAAAGGCCTAAGATCCTTTCCTAATCCATTTAATCTATCTTACTTAGAGTAATAGGGTACGTTCTGAATTAGCACAAAATACATGTATCTACCAAAATAGGTTGACCATTAACATGGCATTGCATACATCATCAAAAAAAGACTCACAGATCATGCTTTCTATCTCAATTTACCCTCATTTATCAAAATAGATATTTCCAGACACCTAAGTATGCATGGTTTCCATGAAACTACTAATCCATTTTTTTTGTGTACCATTTTTCAAACAAAACACCAAAACATGGTATATGCCACAAGTATAGTACTATATTCAACACATATTATAACCATTCTAAACATGTTGATTCAACAGAAATTAAATATCCACGAGAAAAAGGAAGACAAGCAAGAAAACCTCGAGATCAAAATTTAGTGTAGTTATGGACCATAAGCTACTCAGACTTCATTGAGGCCCATAACTACCCATACCCCATCAAAAAAGGTGTGCATTATCCTCAATTCACAAAATCAAGCAAAAATAGAATGTGAGGGGTCAAAAATATACTTGGGTGCCTAAATGCCAGTGTCCACCTTAGGTTGCCTCCCACGTAATACTTGATTTATTATTGTAGTATGACTTAATAAAATTGGTTACTAGACTTCACCAATTGCCAAACATCACTAGTGAGCTCATCTAGATGCTTCATGGACTGATAGATGTCGAAGACAACTTTGTCATCATTCAATCTAAACTTGAGTTGACCAGTTTCCATATCTTCTGTAGTTTGTTCGGTGGTTAGTAATGGTCTTTCTAAGATGATTAAGACGTCAAAATCAACTTTACAATCAATAATCACAAAGTATGCACGGAATATGAATTTTTCCACTTTGATCAACACATCATAGAGTATCCCCACGAGTTTCTTCACCATTCTATTGACCATCAATAATCGTATGCTAGTAGGAGTAGGGGCTCCAAATCCAAGCTTCTTTAGACCCTAAGAGGAATAAAATTACTACTGGCACCTAAATCATAGAGTGCCTTTACGAACTCCATACCACATATAGTGCAAGGTATGGTCAAAGCACCTGGATCTTTATGCTTCTGAGCTGAGTACTTTTTAGTGATGACACTGCAATGTTGAAACTCTTGAGAAAACTATTGAATCATAATGCACTTCTTAGTAATTAAGTCCTACATATACTTGGCATAGCCATGCATTTTTTCCAAAGACTCAATGAGAGGGATGTTGATAGATGGCTGCTTAAGCATGGACAAGACGTGCTTAAACTTGCCTTCCTCCTCCATCTTCTTGATTCTTTGAGGGAAAGGAAGAGGAGGCATAGGGATAGGTTTAAACATCTATGGCTCTTTAGCTGGTACACACACCTCATCGTTGCCACGATCATTTACTTTATCCACATCCTTTGTTGCAACTATATCTTCACGAACATCTTCCTAGTCAACCAACATAGGAGGAACAATAGTTCTCTTGGCAGCTCAAGTAGAAACCACCATACATTATCCCTCATTCTTAGGATATTTCATTGTGTTACTAGGCAATGTACCCTTCTGAAGCTAATTTACCTAAGCTGATAGTTGACAAAATTATTGCTCAAGGTGTTTAATAGCCATAGAATGAGACTCTAATATTTATGCTTCAAATATTAAGATTTCATTCCCCTTAGAGTTTCCTCTTGTGTCTCAGCCTTCTTCAATAAATGATCAAACATCTCCCTAATTCTAGAACTGTCTGTATCCATTTAAGAGTTGTGTGATAGAATATAAGGACCATTTTGATAGCCTTCTCTGTGACCCCAATCTGCATTTGGAACCCCAATCCAATCAGAGTAACTACCTCAGTTTTCTTTGAAAGCTCTATCTCTACTATAGTTCTAACCTTGATTTCCTTTACCTTAGCACTAATATTCTTGATTAGGCCATTGGACGTTGGTTCAAAAAACCCCTGTCTGATCATTCACAAAACATGTGTCCTCCTTATAGTATGGCTCCTCTTACATGGGTGCACGTGGAGGTTGGTGAACCACTGCATTCACTCTCTCTAGGTTCTATTTGATCACCACATCCATGCTTATGCGAAGATGAGCACGTTGTTGCATAATCTCTTCATTAATTGAAACGACCCCAAAGTTCCCGAAAATATGACTCACAAATGCCTAAAACTATAATTTCCATATATCTCCCATGCATGATATCAAAAATTCGACTTTATATTCTTGTTCAGTTGGATATATACAGTAGGAAATGGGTCTAACTCTGATTTAAGAGCATGGATTAGCAATTTAAATTTCTTTAATTTTCCTTATCCAAAATTGATCTGCGATAGTACCGTGATGTGCAGCTATCACGAACATATGTTAATTTTTCCTTTATGATAGGTTTATGTCATGGACTAGACGTCTACTTGTGTATTTTGTTACCAGTGATTTTTATCTCAGTCCAAGGCTTTTGGCTCTTGGGCTTAAGTGCTTCCATGAGTGAAAATACCTACCTTAACCTTATTTCACTCTCATATCATTCAACATATTCCTAAATACACTCTCAAACACTTAGACAATGTTTCATCTCCAAATTTTATGTCTCAAAACTCATCCAAATTGTAAGGTTATCATTCAAGCTTTAAGTATCCATCTCCAATCTTGATTAAGCTATTCAACAAAGCTAAGGTATGTGGGTTTCTTTTATGGGTTCCTTTCGCCCATGATACCAAAGCTTCTATTTACCTAAAATTGCATGATTTAAAATTAATTTATTCAAGGGTCTTACTTATTATAAATTTCTCTGCACATTATGTTGGGGTTTCATGAAATTATGGTTATTTTAGCATATTTTGAGCTATGAATATAAGGTCTATTATGAGATTTGATGAATAATTTTGATGTATATTGCCTAAGGGTAATACCAAGTGTCTATTGATGGTTTTGCATGAATTTTGTAGTATGATTACAATCTTGAATTGCATGATTTTATACTAGCATTATACACCTGCCAAATATTTGATAAAATATCTGGTTATGGTTTCTTGAGGAATTAAAGGTCGAATGCATGTCTTATGAGTTGAATAACTTTATGATAATGAACAAAATGTATTTATATGATATTCTCCTATAAAGTGTGTTTGCATGTGACCATGCCTGACTCGGGGGGACAAGAGCTCGGGTAACCATGTCAAGGGGTTTGTACCTTAATAGTCAATCAAGGGGCTAATGCCTTGATAACCAGGTTGAGGGGTTAGTACCTCAATCACTAGGGGTGGTAGGGTGTGATGTTCTACCAACCAATCAAGGGGTTTGTACCTTGATAACCATGTTATAGCATTTGTACCTCGATAAACAAGGGTTGTAGGGTAAGATGATCCACCACCCAACCAATGGGGTGTGTACCTTGGTAACTGATGAGTTTGAGATGTATATCTCTTCTTACACCTTGTATTATATTCTATGTAAGCATGTTTTACTTGAGCATTGATCATATATGCCATATTGCTACTATATTATTTATTGTCTACTATTATACTTTTTGGTATGATGCTTATCTCTTGTTGCATTGCATCCTACATACTTAGTACATTCAAATATACTAAGACATTCTCTATACCTACATAATGTTACCATGTAGGAATCAAAGCACTAATTGGTCATCCTCCTCCGCGTGGCTAGTACGACATCTCTCAAGCTCTTTGGTGAGTCCTCCATTTTAGGGATGATGTTTATGATCTCATACTATGTTCTAAGGCTATATTTCTTTTATGTATATGTTGACTATGAGGGTGAGCCCAGTTGCTTGTCTTGGCCCCCACTATGTATCTAAGTTTTAGAGGTGTTATTGGATATGTTTGTATTGTGCTATGAGCTATGAGCTATGAGCTTTGACTCTCTCTTGACTCTTGATGCTTATGATATGAAAATTGTCCCTTAAGCCACGTTTGCCCCTATTTACTATCACTTGTTATATTGTATTGCTTTCGTGACCAAGGATGTGTAATGATATGTTAAGAACCTTGCTTGGGGTCCCTTTGGGTTCTCCATGTACCATGTCACCTCTAGGCCTTAGGCTTGTGTCGTGATAAACTTGGTATCAGAGCACTAGGTTGTTAGATCCTCAAATTCCAACACACCGCATTGATTAGAGTCTTATTAATGGTTGTTTTGTGAACCTCAGCTATGAGTAAGAAGCTTTGAGGTATTTTAGGAAATGTTTCCCTTCTTCATATTCTAAGTCATGCTAGAGAGTTGAAATAAGGATTTACCCCCCTCCCCCCAAATGATTATTCTTTGCTATGTTAGATCATGCCTAACATAAGAGAAAGAAGACCCCGCACTCTTGAGGACCAACCAACTCATGGTGAGCTCTAGGATGTTCTCAATTTGCTTGCACAATTTGTGGCTAATCAAGCCAATCAAGGGGCCGAATCCCCTCATGCTCTTACATGGGAATCTCAGGTGATACTTCATGAGAACGAATCCCCCAAAGATCCTTAGGTAAAAGGTGGATAAGGACCCTCAAGAGTTCATTTATGTGGTTTATAAGGTTTTGGCTATTATGGGTGTTAGATTTGAGGAGAAGGCGGAGTTGGTGGCTTACCAACTCAAGGGGGTGGAATGGATATGGTTTGATACATGGAAGGGGGAGAAGGGAATCAATAATATGGTGCTTTGGGAGGAGTTCAAGGCTACTTTCCTTAATCGGATCTTCCCTCTTGAGCTTAGGGAATACAAATTGGTGGAGTTTATGAATTTGAGATAAGGGTCTTTGAGTGTGAGGGAGTATGTCCTTAGGTTTAGTCAACTCTCTAAATATGCTCCCCACTTGGTGGTCGACCCAAGGTCTAGAATGAATAAATTTGTGATAGGTGTTTCCAATATGGTGAGTAAGGAATGTCAGCCCGCCATGTTGATTAGTGACATGGATTTATCTCAACTGATGACCTATGCTAAGTAAATGGAGGAGGATAAGTTAATAAAGAGGAGGGTTAATTAGGCCAAGAGGGCTTGCTTTGAAGGTAGGTTCCAAACTTGAAATAATGGACTATTTCAACAAAGCCAATGGTCTTTTCATGCTTCTAGTAGGGGGTTTGCCAATGACTTTCAAAGGGTCCAAGGTGTTGGGCTTGTGGTCCCTAATGGTATGTGTCCAAAATGTGGTAAGGTCCATGGGGGCCTATGTTTGAGAGACACTAATACATATTATGGTTTTAGAGGTTCGTCCATATGGTGAAAATGCGGTTACTTTGGGAAGGGTGGTCAACAAGGTGGTGCCCCAAGGTAAAATTGGTTTTCTACCTTGCATGGGAGGCAAGGGGTTGATGAGATGCCCGACGATGTTACTTGTATGTTAACAAAGTCTTTGATTTTAATGTATATGCATTGATTGATCTAGGTACCACTATTTCTTTTGTTACCCCCTTTGGTGCCAAAAAGTTTCATGTTGAGCTTGAAATGTTGTGTGAGTCATATGAGGTGTCTACTTCAATTGGTGCATCTATTGTTGTTAGAAAGGTCTATAGAAATTGTCCCATTTGCATCTTGCATAAAATATTTCCTTGTGATTGTGTTGAGTTGGACATATTTGATTTTGATGTCATTCTTAGGATTGATTGGTTGCGCGCATACTATGCCTCTATTGATTGTAGAACTCGTAGGGTCAAATTACCATTCGCAAATAAACCTATTCTTGACTGGGAAAATCATGATGTGGTGGTCAAGGGTAGATTCATCTCTTGTATTAAAGCTTGTAAGTTGATATCTAAGGGTTGTCTTTTCCATCTTGTAAGGGTTAGGGATGTGGAGTCTAATGTCCTTCCTATAAAGTCTGCTCTAGTTGTAAATGAGTTCCTTGATATCTTTCCAAATGACCTAGCCGGTGTTCTATCTAAAACAAAAATAGATTTTTGTATAGACCTCATCCCCGATACTCAAACAATTTCTATTCCCCTTTACCCTATGGCCCCATTGGAGTTAAAGGAGTTAAAGGAGCAATTGAGGGACTTGTGGTAGAAGGGTTTTACTAGGCCTAGCCAATCACCTTAGGGTGCACCAGTGTTGTTTGTGAAGAAGAAGGATTGGTCTCAAAGAATGTGTATTGCTACCGATAACTTAATAGGGTCACCATCAAGAATAGGTATCCTCTTTAAAGAATTGATGATTTGTTTGACCAATTGCAAGGTGCTATCCACTTCTCTAAGATTGATCTTTGGTCCGGGTAACATCAAGTAAAGGTGAGGGAGAGTGATATTCCTAAGATGGCCTTCCGAACTAGGTATGAGCATTTTGAGTTTGTTGTGATGTCCTTTGGGTTGACCAATGGACTAGTTATCTTTATGGATCTTATGAATAAGGTCCTCAAACCCTACCTTAATTCATTTTTTGTGGTCTTCATTGATGATATTTGGATCTACTCTCAGAGTGAGGAGGAATATGTAGGCCATTTGAGGCAGTGTTGCAAAGACTGAGGGAAGAGAAGTTGTATGCTAAATATGAGAAGTGTGAATTTTTGTTGAAAGAAGTTGGTATACTAGGTCATGTGATGTCGGGGGATGGTATTAAAGCGAATCCTAAAAAGATGGATGTGATTAGAAATTGGCTTAGACCATTGTCTCCATTGGATATTAGGAGCTTCTTGGGCTTAGCCTGTTACTATCAGAGGTTTGTGAATGGGTTCTCTTCTATTGATCCTCCTATGACAAATTCGACTCAAAAAAGCTAAATTTGTGTAGTCCGATGAGTGTGGAAAGAGCTTCCAAACATTGAAAGATAAGCTTGTGTCCGCTCCTATAATTTCACTACCATAAGGGGTAGACAGATTTGTTATGTATTGTGATGCTTCCTGGGTTGGTTTGGGTTGTGTGTTGATGTAAAATGGTAAGATCATAGCCTATGCTTCTATACAACCCAAAGTGCATGAAAAGAATTACACTACCCATGATCTTGAGTTAGCCATCATTATGTTTACATTAAAGATTTGGCATCACTATTTGTATGGGATACATGTTGATGTGTTCACCGAACAGAAAAGCCTCTAGTATGTCTTTACTGAAAAAGATCTCAACTTGAGGAAAAGAAGGTGGTTAGAACTTCTTAAGGATTATGACATGAGTGTGCATTATCATCCCAGTAAGGATAATATGGTGGCGGAAGCTTTGAGTAGGGTGTCTATTGGTAATGTTGATAATGGTGGCATTGGGGTGGCTAGGGATATCCATCAGATGGGTAGATTAGGAGTTAAGTTCGAAGAGGGAAGGCATGAAGAGGGACTTTTCCAAATTTGTGTCCAGTTGCCCTAGTTGCCAAAAGTCAAAGCCAAACACCAAAGGTTGGCTGGCCTAACCCAAGACATAGAGATTCTTTCTTGGAAGTGGGAAGAGATAATATGGATTTTGTTGTTGAGTTGCCCAAGACTACAAAGTATTTTGATTCTATATGGGTTGTGGTTGATAGGATGACGAAATCAGCTCACTTTCCACTGATTAAGACTATATATGGGACTAAAGATTATGCTACATTGTATATTCATGACTTTATGAGGTTGCATGGGGTTCCTTTGACCATCATATCGGATCATGGAGCATAATTCACTTCACACTTTTGAAGGTCTTTCCAAAGAGGTCTTAGAACCATGGTAAAGCTTAGTATGGCCTTTCACCCTCAAACGGGTGGCCAAGCCGAAAGAACTATTCAAGCACTTGATGACATGCTTAGGGATAGTGTATTGGAGCTTAAGGGTAGTTGGGATGATTATCTTCTATTGATTGAGTTTGGATATAACAATAGTTGTCATTCTAGCATTGAAATGGCTCCTTTTGAGGCTCTCTATGGTAGACATTGTAGATCCCCAGTTGGTTAGTTTGAGGTTGGAGAGATGGCTTTGTTGGGTCTGGATCTAGTTTTGGATGCTATGGAGAAAGGAAGGATGATTAAAGAAAGGTTGAGAGCAGCCCAAAGTCTCCAAAAGTCTTATGCCTGTCATGACCCAAGCCTAGGGCATAGACGTGATCGGCGAATGGGTAGTTCTCGAAGTAACCCCAATCTTAGCATCTCATCGCATATCCTTGGTCATAGAATTAAGATAAATCATCACAAGAAAATTAAATAGGGGAAATTAGGACTAAGGGAGAGAGATACTTATATTTAATTAGCTTGGATATCATAAGTCAAAGCTCAAGCATAATACATATCATGCCCAACAACATCTCTAGCATAGACCTTAGTGGGGGCCAAGACATGCAACTAGGCTCACCCTTATAGTCAAAGCATATCAAAAGAAAAGATAGTCTTTAGTACATAGCATAAGAATCTAAACTAATGTACCCGGAGTAGAGGACTCACCAACTAGCTTGAATGGACACCACTACCCACGTAGAGGAGTATGATGACCAAATGGAGCTCCAGTTCCTACATGGTAACATCATGTAGGCATAGATTATGCGTTAGTATATTTGAATGTGCTAAGTATGTAGAATACAATGCAACAAGAGATAGGCAACATAATCAAAATGTATAAACATAGACAATGGATAGCATATAAGTATATAATATGCATGAATGGATGGTTCTAGTAAAAATCATGCTCATATAGATCATAACACATATGTAAGGAGATACCATCATCATAGACCAAGCAAAGTAGTGCTTGGAATCCAAGGCTTAGTACTCTCTTGGTACTGGTCGAGGTACCAACACCTCAACATGGTTAATGGACTTCTCACCCTCCATCATAGTGGTCAAGGTACTAACCCCTTAACATGGTAAATAGACTTTATTACCCTCCATCATAGTGATCAATGTACTAACCCCTTAATATGGTTAATGGACTTCTCGCTTTCCATCATAGTGGCCAAGGTATTAACCCATTAACATGGTTATGGTCAACATGCAATACTCTAGAAGATCATCATGAAATTATCACACATACGTCATTATTTTATCATCATAAAGTCATATATCTCATATGTCAAACATTAGGCCTTCAACAATCCAAGAATCATAATTCAGACATTTTATCAAACACTTGGTGGGCATGTAATGGGGGTATAAGACCATGCAATTTAGAGATGAAAACAAGCAAGTAAATCGATTGTAAAACCATCAATCAATACCTTGTAACACCCTGAAGCAATATACATTAACACCCTTCATCAAAGCTCACATTATAGCTGAGATTTAGAGCCTAAAACATGCTAAAACAACCATACTTACATGAACAAAATACTGTGAAGTAAATTTCTTAATATACAAAACCCACATGTAAAATCAACTTTGAATCATGCAATTTAAGTAGAAAGACGATTGAACGACATGGGGAAAAGGACCTAATGGTTGAAACCCACATACCTTAGCTTTGGAGAAGTTCTTGATGAATATTGAAAATGGAGGCTTGAATCTTAAAGAAAATCCTTAGATCCGGAAGAGCTTTGGACATTTCATTTTTGTGTGAAATATTAGTATAAGGGTTTGAGAGAGTATTTCATCAATACAATGAAGAAAGTAAGGGTTTTGGGACCTTAAATGAACATGAAAACGTCAATGTAGAACCCTTCTTAAAAAGTTGTCTAACAACTATTATGGGCCCCGTTACCACCCGAAGGTAGCACTATGACTCGTAGGACCTTTCACATAACCCCTAGGCTCAATTTCAAAGACTCTGGAAATTGCTACTAGCCTAACCCTATGAGTCGTACCCCGACCTACGATTTGTAACTATGGGCTCGTAGTGCAACTCTACACTGGCAGTCTTCAGTAAAATAGCCATTATTTTTAATACAAACTATAAATGAGGTGAAAATAAGTTTTTGGAAAGCTAACTTAAAGGAATTTCATTGACATGTTGTGGGCCACCCAGTTCTAAATGTGCTAAAAGTTATGCTAGTTTAAATTTGACCCTTGGATGAACCATCATCCAAACTCAACTCTTAGGGAAGTCTTGAACTTGTCTAGGTACTAGTAGTCTCCCATTAACCTAATACATCCCAAATCTAACCCAAATGAGTATTCAAACATGGTTACAAGAGCATGGAGTTACAGGGTGTCACAATGCCAATGTGAGAAGGAGGGAACTTGAGTTTAAGGTTGGTGATTTGGTCTATATGAAGGTGTCACCCATAAAGGGTATGGTCTATTTTGTTTTGAAAGGCAAGTTGAGCCCTAGATATGTGGGTCCTTATAGGGTGATGAGAAGGATTGGTAAGGTGTCCTATGAGTTAGATTTGCCTAGTGAAATGGAGTTGGTTTATCTGGTCTTTCATGTGTCTATGTTGAGGAAGTGTGTGGGTGATCCTAATGCTATTTTGCCTCCTCATCTTGTGGGGTTAGTGGAAGACAACTTGTTATATGAAGGGGTTCCAGTAGAGTTCTTGTATAGGCAAATGACAAGGTTGAGGAACAAGGATGTTGCTTCCCTTAAGGTCCTTTGGAGGAATGAACAAGTCAAAAGTGCTATATAGGAGGCTGAAGCAGATATGCAAAAGTGATACCCTTATATTTTCAATCCTAATCAAGCCTAAGGTACTAATTCTAAGTATTCTATGTGATTTGATGTCTCATGTTCCATCCCCTAAGTCATTTGCATGCATCCATGTTTACATTGATAAAGTGCATGGTAATTTTACACTTATATTGAGATTTTGAAAATGGTGAATCAAGTAAGTTGTTGCATTCTTGTTGGGGATAATTTATTCATGATTACTCTTCTCTATATATTTCTTTGACATTCGGAGACAAATGTTCTCAAGTCGAAGATATTAAAACGACCCCAAAAAGTTTCCGAAAATGTTCATCAAAAGTGCCTCGAATTATAATTTTCATATACCACAAAATTCATACACTATATCAAAAATCCAACTTCATATTCTAGTTTAGGGGGTCAAATTGAGTGGAAAAGAGGTCTTAAGCATGATTTAAGAGCAAACGATTATCCATTTCAATTTTTATAATTTTCCTTATCCAGAATCAATTGTGATAGTGCCGCGACAGGCATTTGTCGTGGACATGTGTTAATTTAACCTCCACAATAGGTCTGGGATGCAGAGTAGACGCAAAACTATGTATTTTGTTGCTAGTGATTTTTTATCTCTATCCTAGGCTTTTAGGTCTTGGGCTTAAGTGTTCCCATGTGTGAAAATAGATATAATTAGCCTTATTTCACCCTTATATCATTCAAGAGATTCCCAAATATACTCTTAAACACTTAGATAATATTTCATCTCCAAATTAAGTCTCAAAAGTCATTCATATTCTAACGTTATCATTTAAGCTTCAAGTCTCCATCTCAAAGCTTCATCAAGCTATTCACCAAAACTATGGTATGTAGGTTTCTTTCATGGGTTCCTTTCACCCATGATACCCAAGCTTCCTTTTACCTAAAATTTCATGATTGAAAGTTGATTTACTGATGGATCTTACTTATTATGAATTTCACAGCACACTATGTTGGGGGTTCATGAAATTATGGTTGTTTTAATATGTTTTGAAATATAAATCTAAGATTTATTGTGAGATTTGATGAAGGATTTTGATGTTTATTGCTTAAGGGTTTTACCAAGTACCTATTGATGGTTTTAAATGGAATTTTCTAGTATGATTACACACTTGAATTGCATGATTTTACACTAGCACTACACACCCTGCCAAGTGTTTGATAAAATGTCCGATTATGATTTCTTGAGGAATTGAAGGTCCAATGTATGTCTTATGAGTTGAATGACTTTATGATGATTAAAGGAATGTATCTCTATGATATTCTCCTATACAGTGTTTGAATGTGACCATGCCCGGTGGGACAAGAGCTCGAGTAAGCATGTCGAGAGGTTTGTACCTTGATAATCAAACAAGGGGCTAGTGCCTTGATAACCACTTTAAGGGGTTAGCCCTCAATCACCCAGGGTGGTAGGGTTAGGTGATCCACCAACCAATCAAGGGATTCATACTATTATAACCATGACGAGGGGTTTGTACCTTGATCACCAGGGGTGGTAGGGTGAGACGATCCACCAATCAACCAAAGGGATTTGTACCTTGGTAACCTACGGGTTTTATATGTCTGTCTCTTTTTACACCTTGTATTATATTCCATGTAATCATGTTTTACTTAAGCATTGATCATACATGCCATATTGCTAATACGTTATTTATTGCCTACTATTATGCATTTTGGTTATGATGCTTATCTTTTGTTGCATTGCGTCCTACATACTACCTACATTCAAATGTACTAATGCATACTTTATGCGTACATGATGTTACCATATAGGAATTGGAGCCCCACTTGATCCTCCTCCTCCACGTGGCTAGTACGACATCTCTCAAGCTCTTTGGTTAGTCCTCCATTTTGGGGATGATGCTTATGATCTCATACTATGTTCTACAACTATCGTTCTTTTATGTATCTATTGCCTATGAGGGTAAGCCTGATTACTTGTCTTAGCCTCCACTAAGTATCTAAGTTTTAGAGATGTTGTTGGATATGTTTGTATTATGCTATGAGCTATAAGCTTTGACTCTCTCTTGACTCTTAATGCTTATGATATGAAAATTATACCTTAGCCCCATTTGTCCCTATTTACTATCTCTTGTTGTATTGTATTGCTTCTGCGACCAAGAACCTATAATGATATGTTAAGAGGCTTGCTTGGGGCCCCTTCAGGTTTCCCATGCGTTATGTCATGTCTAGGCCCTAAGCTTTGGTCGTGAAATTAATTTTGTCCTACTCTGAACCCACACTGCCAACACATGAACTCTTCATAGAAGCTTTATCCCATTGTCCTCATGCACGCTTAGTATTGGCCACTTGCTCCATACACTCAGTAATCATTAGAGTTAAAGGATTACCTTGACTCTTAGTGTTGGGCATATACACTCGTCATATACCCTGCAAAGAAACAAAAACCGAAAACAAAAGTAAAACAAAGCGAACAAAGGATTAAGAGCTCGTTTGGCTTTGCTTTAAAAATAACTTTTAAAAAGTAGTTTAGTAGCGCTTTTTAAAGTGCTAAACTTTATTTAAAAAATAAGCAGTTATATGTTTGGATAAAACTGTTATAACTGAAAAAAAGTTATTGATGTGTTTGCCATATAAGTGCTGTTAAACACTTTTTAATTAAAAATTTTTAAAATACCCCTCAAGATGTTAATATTTTAAAAAGTGATTACTTTAAGATTTTTCTGTCTAAATGAAAGAAAATAAAGTAAAATAAATTTCTATTTTGATCCAATGTCAATATAAACTTATTATTTAAGTCAATTTTAAATACACAATTTTATTTTTAAATTTTAAAATATAAATTTGGATAGATCACATGAAAATTTCAAGATGTCTCTTTATTCATGATCAAAATCAAAACATGATTGAGATATTCATTTATCAAAATATAACAATTATTTTAATTTTCTCTTGCCCTCTCAAGAAACATCCAACATTTAATCAACCAATAATACTTATTCTTTTTGATGGCATGTATGTCACTTCTTATTTCATATAAAGAATTTAAGATATTTTTTAATTACACTCATGAATAATAATATTTATTTATCATTCACATATTTCTCTTACTATCATAAATTATTTATGAAAAACCAGTCAAAGAAGGACAATATTTATAAATAAAGATATATTCATATTCCAATATTAGAAGGTTTGATACAAATAGAAGTGTTTAAATAGGTAAGAATATTTTTGTGAACACGAAAAAATATTTAGGATAAATAAGTAATTTTTTCTGTCAAACTATAGAATCTTTTAAGCTAAAAAATAGAAAGTTAGTGGGGTGCTACTTTTAATTTTAACTTATTTTAATCAAATTTTAACTTTTTTTAAGTTGTTTGAAAATTGCCAAATATTTTTATAAGCTAAAAAAAGCTTAACCAGCTCTAAGCTAAGCGAAACAGGCTCTAACCCTCAAACTACTATTACTTGTGAATCCAACTAAGTCTAGTTGTATTGCCCGTAATGGCGCCAAAATCTTTGATGTCGCCCAAGTTACACCTCTTTTTTATAGTACAAAGCAGTTGTTGTAAAGATGTAAAATCTAACAAAGATTAGGGTCGAACCCAAGGGGAAGTAAAATCTAACAAAGATTAAGACCAATTCACCAATAAGCAAATCATGTACTTAACAACTTAATTCCCCGAAGGGGAAGTTGCAATGATCAATAAAAAAAGTAAACTAAACTAACTATTAGGATAGATAATCAATAATAGAGAGGAACTAGGGTATCGTATTCACCATGATTCCCCAAATTAGTATCATCGTGCATAGCATGCAAGACGATAATTTAAGTTCACCAAGCCCTTTGGTCAAAAGTAAGAGCCGAATTTAACTATGTGACTTAGCCGATCTCCATATTATGCGACACTAGCCATTACCCATAAGTCCAGTCAACCTCGCCTTGGCCAAGTTCGATTGGTTTGACGAGAACACTTCATCGAATCTTGTTAATCAATTTCTTTTCCTATTCATTAGTACCTTGGTCTAGTCAGTAAGACTAGGCAGGTTTTAATGTTGGCTACCATTAGAAAACTTGCAAAACGAAGAGAATTGATCAAGACATGCATATACCCATTCCAAGAATTGCAAATTACCCGGGTTTACTAAGTTAGTTCTTCATGGTTCCCACAAACCTAGTTTTGGATTTATCTACTCGTGCTATGGGTACATGCAGAAATCATGAATTGAGAAAACATAATTAAGCACTTACCCAATTGAATTAACATCAAGCAAATCCAAAAAGAATGAGAATCACAAGCTTCAAGATCAAATTTACCCACAAGTGTTTTCTCAATATCTTCTCTCTCAAGTATCGAGTTCTCCAAGTATAAACCCTAAAAGTACTGAATAATGATGTTACCCCTTGTTCAATAACCTAATATTACTGTTTATAGTAATTATAATTAAGTCCTAAAAATACCAGAAATATTGGTCGGCGGACTCCACAAAAGCTCTCTACGACTCATAATGTGATTTACAAGTCATAGTCAGGGTCTTGTAAGCAACTTCTAGGATCTTGGACTACTCTTCTATGACTTCACTTGATGAGGCATAGACTGATTCATAACTCATATTGCCCTCTGGTATACTTTAACTGCATCATATTGTTATTCACTAAAAACCTTCACGAAACCCATCTATACGACACATATAGAGGTCTCGTATAGCTGATCTTTAGATTTTATCCTTCATTGAAATTTATCACGAAACTACCTCTATGATTCGTTTAATGATCTATGATCCATTATGGGTCTCGTAAATCCTCAAAAAACCAGCAATTTTCTGCAAATTTTCCCCAAATCATGGCCAGCCTATCTTCCTTCAAATCTAAAAACAAAAATATATAAAACCCACAAATATCGGATTGAGAACATAAAAATCTTAAGTTTTATGCATAAAAAATGTTGCATTTTGAAAGCACACCATGTTCCCCTTAGATAACCTGCTAAGAGCATTAGCAACCACATTAGTCTTACCTGGATAGTAAAGGATGCTCGTGTAGTAGACTTTGAGCAACTCGAGCTATGTCCTTTGGCTTAAGTTAAGCTCTTTTTGGGCGAAGATGTATTGCAGGTTCTTTTGGTCTGTGAAGACATCTACATGTGCTCCAGATAAGTAGTGGTGCTATATCTTGATTGCAAACACCACAATGGCCAATTCTAACTCATGTGTTGGACAGTTCTTCTCATGGTTCTTAAGTTTCTTGGAAGCATAGGCTATGACCTTACCTCTATACATCAGAACACATCCCAATCCCACTCTAGAAGCATCACAATAGATCAAAAAATCATCAGTCCCTTCAAATAGAGTCAACATTAGTACAATCATTATCTAGTTTTCAACTCATGAAAACTTATCTCACACTCATCGAACTATTAAAACATAGCTTTCTTTTAAGTCAGCTTAGTCAATGGCGAGGATAAAAAATAGAATTACTCAACAAATCTGCGGTAGTAATCAAACAAACATAAAAAAACCCTTATGTCAATTAGATAGGTGGGTCTAAGCTAGTTCTTAACTACCTCAATCTTCTGTCCACTTGTATACCATCACCTGAGGCAATATGGCCTAAAATGATATTGATTTAAGCCAGAACTCACATTTTGAAAAATTGGCTTACAACTCCATATCTTTGAGGGTCTGAAGAACAATTTGGAGGTGGCTAATAAGCTCGTCCTCATCTTTGGAGTACACCAAAATATCATTGATGAACACAATCACGAATGTATCAAGGTATTGTATGAATACCCTATTCATCAAGTCCATGAAAGCGGCAGGAGCATTTGTCAATCGAAGGACATTATCAAAAATTTAGGTGACCATACTGAGTTCAAAAAGTCATCTTCAGGATGTCACACTCCCTCACTTTCAACTGGTGATAACCTGAACTAATTTCTATCTTGGAGAAAATAATTGCACCCCAAAGTTGGTCGAATAAATTTTCAATTCTCAGAAGGGGATATTTGCTCTTAATGGTCACCTTATTCAACTGGCAACAATCTATACACATCTTTAGAGAACTATCATTGTTTTGGAAGAACAAGATTGGAGCACCCCATGGTGCGACACTCAGCCTAATAAATCCCTTATCCAAGAGATCTTTCAACCGCTATTTTAGTTTTTCAACTATGTGGGAGCCATTCTATACGGAAGAATAGAGCTAGGCTAGGTATCGAGGAGAACATCGATCCAAAAGTCATTCTCTCAATCCGGAGGGACTTCGGAAAAATCATCAGGGAATACATCAGGAAACTCATTGATGACTGAAACTGGCTCCAAAGGTGGAGACACTACATCATCAGCCTCAACTCGAATGAGGTGATAGATGCATCCTTTAGAAATTAATTTTCTGGCCCTAAGGTAGGAAATAGACTTACCCTTAGGCACAGTAGAATTACCCTTCCTCTCTATGACCGGCTCAATTGGAAACATGAATTTGACAGTTCTAGTTCTACAATTGACAGAGGCATAACAAGCATAAATCCAATCTATGCCAAGAATCACATCAAAGTCAGTCATCTCTAACTCAACTAAGTTTGCCAAAGTATCCCTATAATAGATAGACACAGTGCAATCTCTATATATCCTTTCAATTAGAATGGACTCACTAGTAGGAGTAGAAACACTGAAGGGCTTAATAAGACATTCAGGGAAGATCTCAAATTTACTAGCCACATATGGAGTTGCAAATGATAAAATGGTGCCTAGGTCAAGCAAAGCATATGAATCATATGAAAAGACTCAAAGCATACCCATTACAACACCTAGTGTAAGTTTCTCATCTTGTTGATTTCCTATCGCACACAGACAGTTTGTGCCCCACCGCCCATATTATTCTAGCACCTCTCTCTGATGTTGCTGAAGACTGAGCTTTATTACCTCCATCACCCCTTCCCACTCATTGGGCACTCATTCTGGAAGTGACCCATCTGTATACACCTATAGCATGCATTGGTGCCCTTATGATACTCACATAGGTAGAGTTTTCCTCACTTACCACATAGTGGTTTCACCCTGAAACCTTGAGTCACACTATCTTGGGATTAAGAACCCTGAACTCTATAATTCAGATAGCCCTGAGACTTTTGATTACACTTGTTATTCGATCCTGGTGCACTCATTGAAGCTGGTGAATATTTTTAAGACCTCTTCTGAAAATAGAACTTTTCCCCCTTACTTTGTTTATGTTTGTCATGACTCAAGCCTAGGGCTTAGACGTGACATGACGAATAAAAATCCAAAAGGACCCCAAACAAGCCCCTTAGTATATCATTTACAATCCTTGGTCGTTGAAGCAGTTAAATAACAATAGTAAAAATAAGGATAAAGGGACTAAGGGAAGTCTTTAATAGCTTAAATCATAAAAAAGTCAAAACTTAAGCACAATTACATCATTAGTTCCAACAACACCTCTAAACATAGACTTGAGCGGGGGCCAAGACACATTTCGAGCTCGCCCTCATAGTATAAAGAGTTAAACATTAAGAAATGACAAAGGCAATAACAGCATAGCTAATGTCCCCAAACATTGCGGATCACCATTATCTCATCTTCAAGATAAACAACTATCCACAAGGAGGATGATCATGAGGAGCTCCGATTCCTACATGGTAACATCATGTAGGCATAGAGTATGCGTTAGTACATTTGAATGTACTAAGTATGTAGGATGCAATGTAACAAGAGATAGGCAACATAGGCAAAATGCATAAACATAGGCAATGGATAGTATAATAACAATATGGCATGCATGACCAATACTTAAAGTAAAACGTATTTGTATTGAACATATTACATATGTAGGAAGAGACCATCATCATAGATCAAGCAAGTAATACTTGGAATCCAAGGCCTAGCACCCCTTGGGAAGGTGATTGAGGTATCTATCCTTCAGTTGGTAGTACGAGCCTAGCACCCCCCGGCAAGGTGGTCAAGGTATATAGCCATAACATGGTAGTACGATCCTAGTACCTCCCTCCCCGGACAATGTGGTCAAGGTATATACCCCTTAACCTGGTATCATGGGCCTAGCACCCCTGGATAAGGTGATTAAGGTATATACCCCTCAACTTGGTAGTATGGGCGTAGCACTGTCCAACAAGGGGATTGAGGCATAGTAACCCCTCAACAAGGTGCGGTCACTTGCAACACTATAGATACTTTTCAAGAAATGAGCACATATATACATTCCTTTCATTATCATAAAGTCACTTGACTCATAAGCGAGGATGTTAGGGTCGGGGCTGATGCAGTGGAGATACATTAGACCATCGTTAGCTCAAAAATTATTAATCAAACATTTTATCAAACACTTGGTAGATGTGTCATGATAGATTAGAATCATGCAATTCAAGAGTGAAATCATGTGAGAAATTTAATATAAATCAACCTACCAATACTTGGTAACATCCCTCATGCAATATACATTTAAACACTTCATCAAATTCTCATAATAGATCATTGATTCATAGCTCAAAACATGCTTAACAGTCCATATTTTTATAAAACGCAAACATAGTTCTTAATCAATTCATAATGAGAAGTACGCATAGAGAAATCATCTTGAAAACATGCAATCTACTTAAAAAGGAGGTTGGGAACCATAGGCGAAATGACTTAATGCTTGAAACCTACATACCTCAACTTTGGAGATTCCTTTGATGAAGATTTGAATGAAAACTTGAAGCTTGGATGAATTCCTTAAGATTCGAAAGTGAGTTTGGGACACTTGAAATGGATGAAATACTTGGCTAAGTGTTTGAGAGGGTTTTGGGGAATGTCTTGAATGATATGGGGTTGAAGAATGACTAAGTATGTCTATCACTACATATAGGAAGGCTTAGATCCAAGACCTCAAAGCCTTAGATCAAACCAAGAAAAACTGGCAAAAAATTATATAGGTCAGAGCCCTGGCTGCGTCACACCAGAGGTGCAGATCGATTCTATTTTGTGAAATATTTGGAAATAAAATTTTGATATGGTTGCTCTAAATTTGTCTTAGACCCATTTTCTACTCAATCCCCCCCCTCCGATCATGAATGTGGAGTCAGACTTTTGATATCATGCACGGATTTTGAGATATATGGAAATTACGATTATGGGCATTTTGGAGGCATATTTTCTGGCACTTTTGGGGGCATTTATATATTTCCCCCTTGGGAACATTTGTCTTCGAATGTCAAAGAAACAATTATGAGAGAAATAATCAATATGAGTTCAGCCCAACATATGAATGCAACAATGCACTTAAACATCATTCCAAAATCTCAACATAAGTATCAAAATCACCATGAACTTGGCAACATAAATATAAATGCATGCAATGACATAAGAGCTGAAACATAAGACTTGAAATCATATAGTGGACATAGAATAAGTACCTCGGCTTGAGTGGAATGGAAGTGATAGGGATATCACTTTTGCATGTCCGCCTTGGCTTCCCATGTGGCACTTTAAAATTGTTGGTTTCTCCAAAGAACCTTGATGGAAGCGATATCCTTGTTCCTCAACCTCTTTACTTGTCTATCCAAAATTTTTACCTGGACCTATTCATAAGTCAAATTGTCTTCAACACCACCCACAACATCAAGAGGCATAATAGTAGTTGCGTCATCTACGCACTTCCTTAATGTAGACACATGGAAGACCGGAAGAACCATACTCATATCATTGGACAACTCCAACTCATAGGCCACCTTACCAGTCCTCCTCACAACTCTATAATGACCCATAGATCTCAGACTCAATTTACCCTTATTACCAAAATGAACCATACACTTCATGGATGAGACCTTTAAATAGACCCAATCACCAACCTTAAATTCAAGATCCCTTCTCCTTACACTGGCATAGGACATTTGATGACTATGGGCTATTCTCAATCTTTCCCTTATCAATCTTACCTTTTCCATGGACTCCATGACTAGATTCGTACCCAACAAAGCCTTCTACACCACCTCAAACCATCCAACTCGGGACCTACAACATCTACCATAGAGATCCTCAAGAAGAGAAATACTAATACTAGGATGATAGCTATTGATGTAAGTAAATTCAAAGAGTGGAAGATGATCATCTCAACAACTCTCAAACTCCAAAACACAAGCTTTGAGCGTGTCCTCAAGAGTTTGTATAGTTCTTTCAACTTGGTCATATGTTTGAGTTTGAAAGGTCGTAATAAGCTTCAACTTGGTACTAAGACCTCTTTTGAAGGACCTCTAAAAGTGAGAAGTGAATTGAGCACCACGATCCAATATGATAGATCAGGGCACCCCATACAATCTAACCAATTCATGAATGTACAAATTAGCATAATCTTCGGCACTATAGGTAGTCTTAATCGGTAGGAAATGAACAAACTTCGTCATTCTATCAAACACAACCAACTAGAGTCAAAATGCCTTCTAGTCTTAGGTAACCCAACCACAAAATCCATGTTAATTTCCTCACACTTGCAAGTAGGATTCTCTATATCTTGGGCTAAGCAACCTGGCCTTTAATGTTCGATTTTAACTTGTTGGCAACTATGACCTCCAAACACAAACTTAGCAATATCCCTCCTCATGCCACCCCACAAAAACACTTCCCTCAAATCTCTATACATCTTTGTCGAATCGAGGTGAAAATAGTAGTAAAACTTATGAGCCTCATCTAAAATCTTCTTTCTCAAGACATCAACACAAGGCACACACAATCTACCTTGGTATCCAAGGGCACCATCTCCCCCTTGGGAGAAAACCTTCACCTTCCCATCTCTCACCAAGGCCTTCAATTCTAAAAAATCAGGGTCAAGGTCTTGCTTTCCCTTCACTTCCTCAATCAATGTAGATTTTGAACAATCAACCACTACTACTCTACCATTATTAATCTCCTCTAACCTAACTCCCAATCTAGCCAACTGATGAACCTCTCTAGCTACCATTTTTCCCTCATCACCAACATAGGCTAGGCTATCCATAGACACCCTACTCAAAGCATTGACCATAACATTGCCTTACCGAGGTGATAATGCATATTTATATCATAATTCTTAAGAAGCTCTAACCACCTTCTTTGTCTCAAGTTGAGATCTTTTTCGGCGAACACCTATTGGAGACTCTTATGATCAGTAAACACATCAATATGCACCCCATGCAAATAATGACACCAAATTTTAAAAGAGAATACCACGGCGGCCTGTTCAAGATCTTGTGTAGGATAATTCTTTTCGTGCACCTTAAGTTGTCTAGAGGCAGAAGCTATCACCTTACCATTTTGCATCAAAACACAACCAAACTAAACAGTGAGGCATCATAATACACAACAAACCCTTCCAACCCTTCCAGTAGAGACAAGATAGATACAAAGATAGGCTTATCTTTCAAGGTTTGTAAACTCTTTTCACACTCATCGTCTACACAAACTTTGCCTTCTTTGAGTCAACTTATTCTTGGGAGAAGAAATAGAAGATAACCCATTCAAAAACCTCTAGTAGTAACTCGCTAAGCCCAAAAAGCCTTTAATGTCTGTTGGAGTCAAAGGTCTAGGCCAATTATAATTACCTCTGTCTGCTGATAATCCACGTTTATACTATCACCCAAGATCACATGACCTAGAAAGGTAACCTCTATCAACCAAAACTCACATTTCTCATATTTGGCATACAACTTCTCCTCCCTCAAGATTTGTAACACTACCCTCAATTGACTCACATGCTCCTCCTCACTATGAGAATAGATCAAGATTTCATTAATGAAAACCACCAAAAACAAATCAAGGTAGGGTTTGAAGACCCTATTCATAAGATCCAAGAAGATAGTTAGTGCATTACTCAAATCAAAGTAAATAACCATAAACTCATAGTGCCCATACCTAGTCCAGAAAGTCATCTTGGGAATGTCACACTCCCTCACTTTCACTTGGTAATACCCGAACCAAAGATCAATCTTACAAAAGTGACTAGCTCCTTGAAGTTGGTCAAAAAGATCATCAATCCTTGGTAGATAGTACTTATTCTTTACGGTGACCCTATTGAGTTGCCGATAGTCAAAACACATTCTAAGAGAACCTTTCTTATTCTTCACAAACAACAACAGTGCACCCCAAGGTGATTGGCTAGGCCTAATAAAACCCTTCTCCAACAAATCCCTCAATTTCTCTTTAACTCCTTCGAGGCCATATGGTAAGGGGGAATAGAAATGGGTTAAGTATTGGGAAGGAGGTCTATGCCAAAATCTATTTCCCTTTTCGGGAGGAACACCAGGAATATCATTTGGAAAGACATCAAAGGAACTCATTAACCACCGGAACCAACTCTATAGGAAGGACTTTGGACTCATAAACCCTAACCCTTACAAGATGATAGAGATACCCCTTAGAAATCAACTTTTTGGCTCTGATGCAAGAAATAAACCAACCCTTGACTACCATATCATGACTCTGCCACTCAAGGAAGGGTTTATTGGGGAATTGGATTTTGACACTACGGGTTCTATAATCAATAGAGGCATAGTACCCATGCCACCAATCTATCACAAGAATGATATCAAAATCTACTATATCCAATTCAAAAAAATCACAAGGCAATATTATATGCAAAATGAGAATGGGATAATTTCTATAGAACCTTCTAGTAACAATGGATGCACCAACGAGAGTAGACACCTCATATAGCTCATACAACAATTAGGGTCCAACATGAAACTTTTTGGCAATAAAAGGAGTTAAAAAACAAGGAGTGGCGTCCAGATCTATAAATGCATACATATCAAAATCAAAGACATTTAATATACCGGTGACGACATTAGGCATCTCATCTACCCCTTGCCTCCGTTGAAGAGCATGGAACAAATTGTGCCTTGGGGAGCCACCTTGTTGGCCTCCTTTTTTGAAAGGAATCATATTTGGCCCCATACCATGTGGATAACCATCTCTACCCTTATTTTTTATTATGAGGAAAAACAATCTTCTTGTGACCCACTTCTTCACAACTATAACAAGCATTAGTCTCGCTCAAACATGGGATATGATGGCCTCTACCACATCTTAGACACATATCATTAGACACTACACCACCACCTCCTTGGGGACTTAGGTTATTATTAGAAAACCTTCTATTCAGAGCATTTGAAGACCCTTGGCCTTGATGAAACTGGCCACTCTTAGAGCTTTGGAACTTTTCTTTAAAATGAGCCCTCTTGGCCCCACCACTTCTTCTTTTCTCAACTTTTCCCCCTCTAATTGTTTGACATACATCATAAGGTAGGAGAAGTCCATATCACAAATCAATATTTAGCACGACACTCCTCACTTACCAAATCGGATACACCCATCACAAACTTGTTCATTCTAGACCTTGGCTCAGTCACCAATTGTGGAATATATTTAGAGAGTTGGTTGAACTTGAGGGCATACTCCCTCACACTCATGGACCCTTGCTTCAATATCATGAACTCCATCATTTTGGCCTCCCTTAGCTCAAGAGGGAAAAACTAATTAAGAAATACTACCATAAACTCCTACCAAAGGATCACGTTGTTGTTCCGCTACTCTTCTTTCCATTGAGTAAACCATATTTGGGCCACCCCCTTAATTTAGTAAGTCACCAAGTCCGCCTTCTCCTCTGATCAAACACCCATGATCGATAACACTTTTCATAACTCTGTCAGAACCCAAGCCTAGGGCCTAGACGTGACATGGCACATGGAGAACCCGAAAGGACCCCGAGCAAGCCTCTTAACATATCATTACACATCCTTGGTCATGTAAGTAATAAAACAACAAAAAGATATAGTATATAGGGATAATCAGGGCTAGGGACAACCTTCATATCATAAATAACAAGAGTCAAGAGAGAGTCAAAGCTCATAGCATAGTACATAACATGTCCAACAATACCTCTACAAGATAGATAACAGTAGGGGCCAAGACAAGCAACCGGGCTCACTGACATAGTTAATATATACATATAATAAAGAAAGTGTTAGAACATAGCATAAGATCATAAATATCGTCCCCAGAATGGAGGACTCACCAATAAGCTTGGGAGAAATCGTACTAGGCACGTGGAGGGTGATGGTCAAGTAGGGCTCTGGTTCCTACATAGTGACATATGTAGGCATAGAGCATGCATTAGTATGTTTAAATGTACTAAGTATGTCTGATACAATGCAACAAGAGATATGTAACATAATAGAAATGCATAGGCATAAGCAATGAGTAGCATATAACAGTATGTCATGCATGTGAGATGCGTGTAGTAAATCATGCTTATATAGAACATAATACATGTATAAGTAGTGACCATTATTAGTGATATCCAAGGTCTACTACCTCCTTGGAGAGGTGATTGAGGTACAAAACCCTCAATTGGTTGATGAGGTACAAACCCCCAACATGGTCGATAAGGTACAAACCTCCCAACATGGTTGATGAGGTACATACCCCTCCATATGGTTATCAAGGTACGAAATTCCAATATGGTTGCATAGTCCTACCACCTCCCGAGCAACACAATCGAAGTACAAACTCGTCAATATGATTACCCAGCCCTATAACCTCTCGAGTGAGGCTTGGTCAATTCCCAACAATATAGAGATAATATCATATACAAGCATTCCTTTCGTCATCTTATAGTCATTCCACTTATAAGACATACATTGGATTTTCAATTACTCAAGGAATCATAAACGGACATTTTATCAAATACTTGGCGGGTGTTTAGCATGCAATTCAAGAGTGGAATCATGCTAGCAAATTTAGTGTAAAATCATCAATTGATACTTTGTAACACCCTCAAGAAATATACATCAAAACTATTCATCAAATTCATAATATATCATGATTTTATAGCTTCAAAAATGCTAAAACAGTCATAATCTCATGAACCCTAACATAATGTGCAGTGAAATTCATAATAGGTAAGACCCACGAGTAAATAAACTTTAAATCATGCAATTTTAGGTAAAAACGAAGCTTGGGCATCTATGGTGAAAGGAACTCATGAAAGAAACTCACATACCTTGGCTTTGGAGAATCCTTGAAGAATAATGGAAATGGAGAACCTTGAGATTTTGATGAGTTTTGGGACTTGAATTTTGGAGTGAAATACGTCTAAGTGTTTGAACGAGTATTGGAGAATGTCTTGTGCGATATGATGGTGAAATATGGCTAAGTATAGGTATTTTTACGCATAGGAACACTTACGACCAAGATCCAAAAGTCTTGAACAAAACAAGAAAAACAATACACAAATTGAACTAAGGCGCACCCTGGCGCATCGCACCTTGGGCGCGAAAACCTCACTAGAAAGTGAATTTTGGAAAAATGAAATATTAATTTATTTTCTCTAAAATTGGGTTTAGACCCATTTCCTACTATATTTGACCCCATGAACAAGAATATGAAGTCGAATTATCGATATCACACATGGCTTTTGAGATATATGGAAATTACAATTCTGGGCATTTCCAAGGCACATTTTTCAGACACTTTTTAGGGTCGTTTTAATATACCCCCCTTGGGTACATTCGTCCCCGAATGTCAAAGAAAAGTATATGAGAGATGTAAAAATGGCAATTTCAGCACACATAAGGATGCAACAATGCACTTTAAATTCAGTTCAAAAATCTCAATATAAATGTAAAATCATCATGAACTTGTCAATTAAAAATGAATGTATGCAATGACATGAGGGCTGAACTTAAGACTTCAGATCATATAGAGGACTTAGATTAATAACTTAGGCTTTAGTGGAGTGGAAAAGGTAAGTATAACACTTTTGCATGTCCATTTTGGCCTCCCAAGTAGCACTCTCAACTTGTTGATTCTTCCAAAGAACCTTAATGAATGCCACATCCTTGCTCCTCAACCTCTTCACTTGTCTATCCACAATCTGTACCAGAACCTCTTCATAGGTCAAATTATCTTAAACAACACCCACAAAATCAAGAGGCATAACAGCGGTAGGGTCTCCCACACATTTCCTCAACATGGATACATGGAAGACCAGATGAACCAAATAAATCTTACTAGGCAATTCCAACACATAAGCTACCTTGCTAATTCTCCTTATTACCCTATAAGGGCCCACTTATCTTGGACTCAACTTACTCTTCTTAACAAAATGAATCGCATTCTTAATGGGTGGTGGAACGACCCAATAAAGTGCCCGAAAACGTGCCTCTAAATGCCCAGAATATTAAAATTTATATATCTCAAAATTCATTTGTTATTTTGCCCTCACATCATCCTAAACATTTTGCAATACTCACTCAAACATTTAGTAATATTTTCACCCCCAAAACTCAAGTCCCGAACCATCAGCCCAACCTAAGGATCTCCTTCAAGGTTCTTCTACAAGCTTAAAGTCTCCCTCTCCAATCTTCACCAAGTTCATCTCTAAGCTAAGGTATATAAGCTTCTTTCATGGATTTTTTTCACCAATGATACCCAAGACTCATTTTAATCAAATTGCATGATTTAAAGTTGATTTATAAATGGGTCTTCATTATTATGAAATTCACTGCACCCTATGTTTAAGCTATGTACAGTTGTAACTATTTTGCCATGTTTTGAGCTATGTATCTTTGATCTATTGTAAGATTTAGGAAGGGGTTTTGATGTATATTTCTTGAGCATGTTGCAAGATGTTGATTGAAGATTTTGCAATGAATTTTCTTGCATGATTTCATCTCTGTATTTCATTTTTTTCCTAGCATTACACACCCTCAAAGTGTTTGATAAAATATCCTGATGTGGTTTCTTAAAGATTTAAAGGTTCAAAGTATGAGATATGATATGAATGATGTTATAATGATTAAAAGAGCTTATGTATATGATATAATCTACATAAAGTGTTGCATAGACCATGTCCAATCCAGGGGACTGAGAGCCCGAAAAACTGACCATTGGGGTTTCTACTCATCAAACCATGTGAGAGGTTTGTACTTCAACACCATGTGAGGGGTTTCTACCATACCACTAGGGTGATGGGGTGAGGTCATCATCAACCGACCAAGAGGTTTATACTTTGGAAATCTAATTTTATCTAATCTTCACAAATGATATCCTATATGAGCATGAGTTACTTAAGCATGTTTATTTATGCGTCGATCATACATGCCATATTGTTATATTATGCATATTGCCTAGTATTATGCATTTTGATTGTGATGCCTAATCTTTGTTGCATTGTATCCTACATACTTAGTATATTCAAACATACTAATGTATGCTTTATGACTACATGATATCACCATGTAGGAATCGGTGCCTAAGTTGATCATCCTCCTCCACGTGGCTAGTCGGTGCTATCTAAGCAAGTTAATGAGTCCTCCATTTTAGGGACCTTGGTCTATGTTCTATTACTTTGAATTGAGACACTGTACCTTTCGTTTTATTTGACTATGAGGGTGAGCCTGGTTACTTTCTCTTAGAATTGCTCTTATATAGAGAGAGAGGTATTTATTGGACATGTTATGTATTTATGCTAGGAGCCTTGATATTATTATCCTTAGTTTGTCTCTTGATTATGTTGTTGTGCACGCTTTCCCCTAGTCCCTTGTTCCCCTATTCTTAATCCTTTATGTGGTATCTATTGCTTCAGCGAGCAAGGAAGTGTAATGATATTCTAAGAGGCTTACTAGGGGTACCTTTGGGTTCCCCTTATGCCATGTCAAGTCTAGGCTCTAGGTTTGGATCGTGAAAAACTTGGTATCAGAGTACTAGGTTGATAGATCCTTGGAGTCTAATACACAGCGTTGATTAGAGTCCTATTCATGGTTATGAAGCGCGCCATGACTATGAATAGGAGGCTCTGAGGCATTTTAGGAAATATTTCTCTTCTTCATGTTCTAAGTCATGCTGTAAAGTAGTGGTAAGTTTCCCCCCCTAACGGTTGTTGTTGCTATGCTAGATCATGCCAAACACTAGAGAAAGATAGGCCCAAACTCCCGAGGAGCAATCCACCTATGGCGAGCTCTGGGATGCTCTTACTATGCTTGGCCAAGTGGCTGCCAACCAAGTCAATCATGGGGCCCAAGTTCCTCATGCTACTACCCTGGGATCTAGGGTAAGAGACTTCATGAGGATGAACCCTTTAGTTTTCCATAGGTCCAAGGTGGATGAAGATCCACCAAGAGTTCATTGATGAGCTCTACAAAATCTTAAATATTATGGGTGTTGGGTCGAATGAAAAGGTAGAGTTGGTGGCTTGCTAACTCAAAGGGGTAGCCCAAATTTGGTATGAGCAATGGAAGGGAGAGAAGGGAAATGGTTATGTGCTAATTTGGGAAGAATTCAAATTGGCCTTCCTTAATCGGTCTTTGCCTCTTGAGCTTGTGGAAGCAAAGTTAGTTTATGAACTTGAAATAAGTTATGAGTGTGAGGGAGTATGACCTAAAATTTTATCAACTTTTTAAGTATGCTCCTTAGTTATTGGCTGATCCTAGATCAAGGATGAATAAACTTGTGATGGGGCTTTTCGATTTGGTGAGTGAAGAATGTTGATCTACCTTGCTAATTAGTAACATGGACTTGTATTGGTTGATGACTTATGCCCAAGCAAATGGAGGAGGAAACGTTCAGGAAGAGAAGGGGGCATGAGGCCAAGAGGGTCCAATTTTAGGGTAAATTCCAAAAGGGTGATAGATTTCATCAAGGCCAAGGGTGGTGGTGTGGCTCCTATTGATGGGCGTCCTATATGTGGAAGGAATCATAGAGGCCCACGTTTGAAAGATTCTAATGCATGCTTTCGTTATGGGGAGCTTGGGCACAAGAAGGTAGATTGTCCAAAAAACCATGGATAGTATGGTGTGATAATTTTGTCCCATTGGGTAGAGATGATCCTCAAGGTGGTGCCCCAAGGCACAATTGATTTTATGCTCTACATGGGGCGCAAAGGGTTGGTAAGGTCCTTTGGAGGAACCAACATGTCGAAAGTGCTACACGGGAGGATGAATCGGACATGTGAAAGCGATATCCTTATTTTTTCCACTCTACTCAAGCCTAAGGCACTATACTAAGTCGCCTATGTGATTTCAAGTCTTATGTTTCAACCCTTATGTCATTCATATGCATTCATGGTTAAATTGGTAAGTCATGATGATTTTATACTCATGTTAAGATTTTGAAAATGATATTTCAAATGTAATGTTGCATTTTAGTTGCGGCTGATTTGTTCACGATCATTCTTGTATTGTACATCTCTTTTATATTCAAGGACGAATATTCCCAAGGGCGGAATATTAAAACAACCCCAAAAAGTGCTCGAGAAAGTGCCTCAAATGCCCAAAATTTTAAAATCCATATATATAAAAATCTATTTGCTATTTCAAAAATCCAACTTCATATTCTTATTCATGGTATCCAAATTAGGTTATAAATGGTCTAACCTTGATTTAAGAGTGAAAGATTAGCAATTATGAAATTCCAAGAATGCAAATTCCAGTGGGATTTCCACGTTGACCTTGCGACTCACCCCAGTGTATTTTGGGGACTATTTTTTTTATTTTGGTCCAAGACTTCTATGTCTTAGGCCTAATTGTTCCAAAATGTGGTTTTGCCTATACTTAGCAAAATTTCACCCTCATATCATCCTAAACATTTCCCAATAGTCACTCAAACACTTAGTCATATTTTCACTCCCCAAACTCTAGTCCCAAAACCTCATCCCAAGCTAAAGATCTCCTTCAAGGTTCTTCTTCAAGCTTCAAGTCTCCATCTCTAATCTTCACCAAGTTCATATCAAAGCTAAGGTATGTGTGCTTCTTTCATGGGTTTCTTTCAGCCATGATACTGAAGCCTCCTTTTACTCAAATTACATGATTTAAACTTGATTTACAAATGGGTCTTGATTATTATGAAATTCACTACACACTATATTTAAGCTATATAAAGTTATGACTGTTTTGCCATGTTTTGAGCTATAAATCTTTGATCTATTGTAAGATTTAAGAAGGGGTTTTGATATATACTACTTGAGGGTGTTACAAGGCGTTTATTGAAGGTTTTAAAATGGATTTTCCTACATGATTTCATCTCTATATTTCATGGCTTTATACTAGCATTACACCCCCTCAAAATATTTGATAAAATGTTCGGATGTGGTTTTTTATGGAGTTGAAGGACTAAAGCATGACATATAATATGAATGATATTATAATGATGAAAAGAGCTTCTGTATATGATATACTCTATATAAAGTGTTGCATAGACCATGTCCAATCTAGGGGACTGAGAGCCCGGATAACCAAGGTGGGGGTTTGTATTCATCAACCGAGGTGGGGGTTTGTGCTTTTCAATCGATGTGCGGGCTTGTGCTCATCAGACTATGCGAGATCTTTGTACTTCACCACCAAGGTAATAAGGTGTGATTATAATCAAACATGTGAGGGGTTTGTACCACACTACCAGGGTGATGGGGTGAGATCATCATCAACCGACCAAGGGGTTTATACTTTGGAAAACTAGTTTGGTCTTGTCTTCAAACATGATATCCTATATGAGCATGAGTTACTTAAGAATTTTTACTGATGCATCGATCATACATGCCATATTCTATGTTACGTCTATTGCCTATTATTATGCATTTTAATTGTGATGCCTAATCCTTGTTGCATTGCATCCTACATATTTAAAACATTCAAATGTACTAACGTATACTCTATACCTACATAATATCTCCATGTTGGAATTGGTGCATAAGTTGATCATCCTCTCCACGTGGCTAGTCGGTGCAATTCAAGCATATTAGTGAGTCCTCCATTTTGGGGACTTTGGTCTAAGTTCTATCACCTTGTATTGAGATACTTTACTTTACGTTCTATTTGACTATGAGAGTGAGCCCGACTACTTTGTCTTGTCCCCCGCTCTTATCTATGTATAGAGGTTTTTGTTGGACATATTATGTATCTATGCTAAGAGACTTTACTTTATTGTTCTTGATGTCTAAGATATGAGCTTCGCTCTTGTCTCTTGATTATGTTGTTGTGCAAGCTTTCTCCTAGTCCCTTGTACCACTATTCCTTATCTTTTATGTTGTATCTATTGCTTCAGTGACCAAGGATGTGTAATGATGCTCTAAGAGGCTTGATTAGGGTCACTTTGGGTTCCCTTTACGCTGTGTCGTGTCTAGGCCTTAGGCTTTGGTTGTGACAGATGATACCTTTAAGTAAACCCAATCAACAACTTTGAATTCAAGATCCCTCCTCCTTACATCAGCATAGGACTTTTGGCAACTTTGAGTCATCTTCAACCATTCTCTAATCATCTTAACCTTCTCAAGAGCCTTCATAACATGATTGTGTCCCAACAAATCCACCTCTCCGACCTTAAATCACCCAACCGGTGATATACAATGTCTAACATAGAGAGTTTCAAAAGGAGCCATATGATGCTAGAATGATAGCTATTGTTATAGGGAAACTCAATCAATGGAAGATGACCATCCCAACTACGCTTAAGCTCCAATACACAAGTCCTAAGCCTATCCTCAAGTGACTGGATAGTTTTTTTGGCTTGAACATCGGTTTGAGGGTGAAAGGTCATACTAAGTTTAACATTTAGACTAAGACCCCATTGGAAGGAACTCCAAAAATGTGAAGTGAATTGAGCACCATGACCTAATATGATAGATAAGGGCACCCCATATAATCTCACCAATGCGTGAATGTACAATTTGGGATAATCTTCAGCCCCTTATGTACTCTTAACAGATAGAAAATGAGACGACTTTGTCATCCTATCAACCACAACCCAAACAGAATCAAAACCCTTTCTAGTCTTGGGCAACGTAACCATAAAATCCATATTAATCTCCTCCCTCTTCCAAGTAGGAATCTCGATATCTTGGGTTAGGCCACCCAGCCTTTCATGTTTGACTTTGACTTGTTAGAAACTATGATAATTGAAATTTTTTTTGGCAATGTCCCTCTTCATACCTCTCCACCAATACACATCTCTCAAATTCCTATACGTTTTGGTAGAATCAGGGTGAATAGAGTAGAAAGAATTATGAGCCTCATCAAGAATTTTTTCTATCAATCCATCAACACAAGGTACACACCAACCTACTTTGGTACCTAAGATAACTATCTCCCCCTTGGGAGAAAACCTCTACATTGCCCTCTTTCACCAAGCCCTTCAATTCTAACAAGGAGGGATCAAGATCTTGCTTTGCTATCACCTCATCAACCGAGGAAGACTTTGAACCATCAACATCTACAATGCCACCATTATCAACTCTTTCCAACCTAACCCCAAATCTAGCCAATTGATGGACCTCCCTATCAACCTCTTTATCACCACTATCAACATAAGCTAGGCTACCCATAGGCACCCTACTCAAAGCATCTACAACAACATTAACCTTACAAGGATGATAACGTACACTCATATCATAATCTTAAAGAAGTTCTAATGACCTTATGTGCCTCAAGTTGTGATCTTTTTGAGTGAAGACATATTGGAGACTCTTATGATCGGGAAACAAATCAACATGCACCCCATACAAATAATAATGCGAAAGTTTCAAAGCAAATACCACTACGGCCATTCAAGATCATGAGTAGGATAGTTCTTTTTATAGGATTTGAGTTGTCTAGAAGAATATTCTATGACCTTACCATTTCTACATAAAAACACAACCTAAACCAACCTGAGAAGCATCACAATACACAACAAACCCTTCTAGCTCTTCTAGTGACAATATAGGAGCGGACACAAGCCTATCTTTCAATGTTTGGAAAATCTTTTCACACTCCTTGGTCCACACAAATTTTGCTCTTTTTTAAGTCAAATTAGTTATGGGAGAAGCAACAGAAAAGAACCCATTCACAAATCTTCGGTAGTAACCCGCTAAGCCCAAAATGCTCCTAATATCCAATGGGATCGATAATTTCTAATCACATCTATCTTTTTAGGATCCATCTTTAATATCATCCCCTATTGCCAAATGACCTAAGAAGGCAACCTCTTTAACCATAATTTACATTTTTCATACTTGGCATATAACTTTGCTTCCCTCAACCTTTGTAGCACCGCCCTTAAATGACCTCTATGCTTCTCCTCACTATGTGAATAGATCAAAATATCACCAATGAAGACCACACCAAAAGAATCAAGTTAGGGTTTAAAAATGCTATTCATGAGATCCATAAAGATACTTGGTGCATTTGTCAACACAAAAGACATCACAATGAATAATAGTTCCCACACCTAGTCTGGAAGGACGCCTAGGGAATGTCACACTCCCTCACCTTCACTTGATAGTGCTCGGACCTAAGATCAATCTTAGAGAAGTGGCTAGCCCCTTGCATTTAGTTAAACAAATCATCATTTCTTAGAAAAGGATACTTATTCTTGATGGTGACCTTAGAAAGTTGCCGGCAGTCAATACACATTCTAAGAGACCCATCCTTCTTCTTCACAAACAACACTGATGCACCCCAAGGTGATTGGCTAGGCCTAATATAACCCTTCTCCAACAAGTCTCTCAATTACTCCTTCAACTCCTTTAACTCCGTCTGATTCATATGGTAAGGGGGAATAGAAATGGGTTGAACATCGGGGAGGACACTTATACCAAAATCTATTTCCATTTAGGGAGGAAAACTAGGAAGGTCATTTGGAAATATCAAGGAATTCATTTACAACCGGAACCAACTCTGTGGGATGGACTTTGGACTCCACATCCCTAATACTCACAAGATGATAAAGACACCCTTTAGAGATCAACTTATGGGCTTTAATGCAAGAGATGAACCTACCCTTAGCCACCACATCATGACTCTCCAACTCAAGGATGGGTTCATTTGGGAACTGGAATTTGGCCCTATGGGTTCTACAATCAATAGAGGCATAATATGCATGCAACCAATCCATCCCAAGAATGATATCAAAATCAACCATGTCCAACTCAACAAGATCACAAGGAAATATTTTATGCAAGATGCAAATGGGATAATTTCTACAGACTTTTCTAGCAACCATAGATGTACCAATCAAAAAAGAAACCTCATAAGACTCACACAATAATTCCGGCTCAATATGGAACTTTTTGGTAATAAAGGGGGTACCTAAAGAATGAGTGGCACCTGGATCAATCAATGCATACACATTAAAATCAAAGACTTTTAACATACTGGTGATGACATTAGGAACCTCATCAACCCATTGCCTCCCATGCAAAGCATAAAATCAATTGTGCCTTGGGGCACCATTTTGTCAGCTACCTCTCTCCAAAGGAATCACATTAGCATCTTGTGGATGAACCTCCTTACCCTTGTTGTGATTTCAAAGTCAATCTAGCACCTTATGCCCAACTTCCCCCAAAACTATAACAAGCATTAGTATCCCGCAAGTAGCCACTATGACCCCTACCACATTTTGTAACACCCACCATTAGGAACCATACCCCCAACACCTTGAGCTTTTGGAACATCATTGGCAACCCTCTTATTCAATGGATGAGAATACCATTGTCCTTGATGGAAGTGGCCACCCCTTTCACTTTAGAATTTTCCCTCACACGGGCCCTCTAGGCCTCATGATGCCTTCTCATCCTTCATTTGTTCGGCATAGGTCATCAAATGGCACAAATCTATGTCACTAATCAACATAGCAGACTGGCATTCCTCACTCACTAAGTCAGACACACCCATCATGAACTTATTCATTCTAAACTTTGGGTCGACAACTAAGTGTGGAGTATACTTTGAGAGTTGGTTGAAATTGAGGCCATACTCCCTCACACTCATAGATCTTTTTCTCAAATTCATAAATACCACCATTTTCGCCTCCTTAAGTTATAAAAGGAAGAACCGATTAAGGAAAACCACCTTGAACTCCTCATAAAGCACTGCATTGTTGATTCCCTTCCCCTCCTTCCATTGCTATATTTGTGCTACCTTTTAACTTGTAGGATGCCAACTCCGCCTTATCTTCCAACCTCACACCTATGATTACCAATACCATGTAGACGTCATCAATGAATTATTGAGGGTCCTCACCTGCCTTAGACCCATAGAATTCCAGGGGATTCATCCTCATGAAATCTTTCACCTGAGATGCCGGTGGTTGGCTTGGTTAGCCACAACTTGTTCAAGTAACTTGAAAGCAACCCAAATCTCCTAATGAGCCGATTGTTCCTCGGAGAACAGGCTCTCCTTCCTCTTATGTTAAGCATGGTCTAGCATAGGAAAGAATAATCGTTTGATGGAAAAACTTAACTTTGACTCTATAACATGACTTAGAACATGAAGAAGGAAAATATTTTCTAAATGCCTTAAAACCTCTTGCTCATAGTTGTGGTACACAACACAACCATTCTACAAGACACTAATCGATGTGCTATGTTGGGTTCTAAGGACTATTAAAAAACTAGTGCTCTGATATTAAGTTTCTTACGACCCAAGCCTAGAGCCTAGACGTGACATGGCACATGGGGAACCCAAAGGGACCCCATGCAAGCCTATTAACATATCATTACACATCCTTGGTCGCAGAAGCAAGAAAACAATAACAAGAGATAGTAAATAGGGATACTCGAGGCAAAGGGACAACTTTCATATCATAAACAACAAGTGTTAAGAGACAGTCAAAGATCATAGCATAATATTAAACATATCCAACAACACTTCTACTTCATACATAAGAGTGGAGACCAACACAAATAACCGGACTCACCCTCATAGTTAATATATACATAAAAGAAAGACAGTCTTAGAATATAACATGAGATAATAAACGTCATCCCCGGAATGCAGGACTCACCAACATGCTTGTGAGAAATTGTACTAGCCACATGGAGGGGGATGCTTAAGTGGGGCTCCGAATCCTACATGGTAATATCATGTATGCATAGAGTATGTGTTAGTATGTTTGAATGTACTAAATATGTGGGATGTAATGCAACAAGAGATAAATAACATAATTGAAATGAATAAGCATAAGCAATGAGTAGTATATAACAATATGGCATGCATGTTAATACTTGTAGTGAATCATGCTTATAGAGAACATATACATGTGTAAGGTGTCACCATTATTAGTGATATCAAAGGCCTACCATCTCCTCGGAGAGGACTCCTCAATTAGTTGATGAGGTACAAACCCCCCAACATGTTTGATAAGGTGCAAACTCCCAACATGGTTGATGGGTTACTAACCCCTCAATATATTTATCAAGGTACAAACCCCTCGACATGATTGCATGGGCTTACCACCTCCTGAGTGCGGAAATCAAGATACAAACCCCTCAACATAGTTACCTGGGCCTACAACCTCTTGAGTGAGGCTTCGTCAATTCCCAACACTATTGAGATAATATCATATAAGAACATTCCTTCTATCATCATATAGTTATTTAACTCATAAGACATGCATTGAACCTTCAATTCCTCAAAAAATCATAACTGGACATTTTATCAAACACTTGGCGGGTGTAGCGCTAGTGTAAAATCATGTAATTCAAAAGTGGAATAATGCTAGAAAATTTAGTGTAAAATCATCAGTAGATACTCGATAACATCCTCAAGAAATATACATCAAATCCCTTCATCAAATCACACAATAAATCTTGGTTTCATATCTCAAAACATGCTAAAACAATCACAATTTCATGAACCCCAACATAATGTGTAGTTAAATTCATAATAGGCAAGACCCATGAGTAAATCAACTTTAAATCAAGCAATTTTAGGTAAAAGGAATCTTGGGCATAATAGGTGAAAGGCACCTGTAAAAGAAACCAACATACCTTGACTTTGGAGAATCCTTGAAGAAGATTAGAGATGGAGACTTGAAGCTTGAATGAGAACCTTGAGATTCGGATGAGTTTTGGGACTTGAATTTTGGAGTGAAATATGAGTCTAAGTGTCTGAGTGAGTATTAGGGAATGTATTATGTGATATGAGGTTGAAATATGGCTAATTATAAGTATTTTCATCCATGGGAACATTTATGCCAAAGATCCAAAAGTCTTGGAATAAACAAGAAAAACAACACATAAAATGAACTGAGGCGCGCCAAGCACCTTGGATGCGAAAATCTTACTGGAAAGTGAATTTTAGGAAAATGAAATTATGACTAGTTTGCTCTATAAATAAGGGTTAGACCTATTTCCTACTCTATTTAGCTATCTGAACAAGAATATGAAGTCAGATACTTGATATCATGCACGTATTTTGAGATATATAAAAATTATGATTCTAGGCATTTTGGAGGCACAATTTTCGAGCACTTTTTGGGGTCGTTTCAACCTTATCACTAAATTCTTAAGGGTCTTCATTCACTTTAGACCCATGGAATTCTAGTGGGTTCATCTTTATAAAATCCCTTACCTTAGATGCCAGAGTAAGAGCATGAGGGACTTGGGACCCTTGGTTGATTTGATTAGTCATAGCTTGTGCTAACATAGCAATAGCATCCCAGAACTCTTCATGAGCCAGTTGTTCTTTGGGTGTATGAGCCTTTATTCATCTTGAAATATGTATGATATAGCATAATAAAGAACATTTGTTAGGGGAAAGCCTTACCTTAACTCCAATAGCATAACATAGATCAAGAAGAAGGGGAATATTACCTAAAACACCTCATAACCCCTTGCTCATAGTTATGGTGCACTTCATAACCATAAATAAAACTCTAATCAATGCAGTGTGTTAGATGTGGAGGACCATTAACAGCCTAGTGCTTTAATACCAACTGTGTCACGACCCAAGTCTAGGGCGTAGATGTGACACGGTAAATGGGAACCAAAAATGACCCCAAAAAATCCTCTTAGCACATCATTTACATGTCCTTGGTCACGAAAGCAGTTAACTAAAAACAAGATAGTGAAATAAGGATAGAGGGACTAAGGGAAGTCTTTAATAGCATAAATCATAAAAGATTCAAAGCTCAAGCACAATTACATCATTAGTTCCAACAACACCTCTAAACATAGACTTGAGTGGGGGCTAAGAAACTTTTTGGACTCACCCTCATAGTATAAAGAGTTAAACACTGAGAAATGATAAAGGCAGGAATAGCATAGCGAAAGTCCCCAAACTTTGAGGACTCACTAATAGCTTATATTCAAGATAACCAACTAGCCACTGGGAGGATGATCGTGAGGAGCTTTGGTACCTACATGGTAACATCATATAGCATAGAGTATGCATTTGTACATTAGAACGTACTAAGTATGAAGGATGCAATGCAATAAGAGATAGGCAACATAGGCAAAACACATCAACATAGGCAATGGATAGTATAATAACAATATGGCATGCATAATCAATGCTTAAACTAAAACATGCATGTATAGAACATATTACATATGTAGCAAGAGACCATCGTCATAGACCAAGCCTCTAATACTTGGAATGCAAGGCCTAGAACCTCCTCAGAAGAAGATTGAAGTATCTACACTATTTGTAGTACAGGCCTAGCACCCCCCGACAATGTCGCTAAGGTATATATCCCTCAACATGGTAGTACGAACCTAGAACCCTAGAAAAGGTGGTCAAGGTATATACCCCTCAACATCTGATAAGTTTGTTAATCTATATACCCCTTAATGTGGTAGTACAGGCCTAGGACTCCCCGACAAGGTTATTGAGCCATAGTACCCCCTTAACAAGGTGTGGTCACTTGCAACACTGTAGATATTTTTCAAGAAATCAACACATATATACATTCATTTCATTATCATCAAGTCATTTGACTCATAAGTCATGTATTAGACCATTGTTAGCTCAAAAACTATTAATCGGGCATTTTATCAAACACTTGGTTAGTGTATCATGCTAGTTCAAAATCACGAGATTCAAGAGTGAAATCATGTGAGAAACATAATGTAAATCAACCCAGCAAACACTTTTTAACACGCACATACAACATACAATGAAACCCTTCATCAAATCTCATAATAAATCATAGATTCATAGCTCAAAGCATACTTAAACAATACACATTTTTATGAAACTCCAACATAGTTCATAATCAAGTCATAAAGAGAAAATGTCCATAGATAGATTAACTTGAAAACATGTAATCTACTTAAAAAAGAAGGTTGGGCACCACGGATGAAAGGACCCAATGGTTGAAACCCATATACCTCAACTTTGGATATCCCCTTGATAAAGATTTCAATGATAACTTGAAGCTTGAATGAATTCCTCAAGATCTGCAAGTGAGTTTGGGACACTTATTAGGTGAAATATTTGGCTAAGTGTTTAAAGTTATTTTGGGGAATGCCTTAAATAATATGGAGTTGAAAAATGACTAAGTATAGGTATTTTGTGGTTAGGAAGGCTTAGGCCCAAGGCTTCAAATCTTCGACCTAAGTAAGAAAAACTATCAAAAAAATATACATGTACTCGACCTAACTGTGCCGCGCCAGGAGTGCAGATTGATTCTATTTCGTGAAATTTTTGGAAAACAAAATTTTATATGGTTGCTCTAGAATCAGGGTTAGACACATTTCCAACTCAATTCTTCCCCTTAATCACGAATATGAAGTTATATTTTTGATATAATTCGCAGATTTTGAGATATATTGAAATTATGATTATGGGCATTTCCAAGGCGTATTTTCAGGCACTTTTTAGGGCATTTCAATGTTGGCTAGGTTCCTTCTCAAGTTATTGCTCATAAATGATAAGTCTAGAGTTGTCCATGTGCGGAATCAGCAATGTCGCTTTGCACTCCTTTTTCACAGGTTTTCCCTAGTAGGATAAGAACTTTCTCATGTTAACTCATATTAGGGACCATTTCTGGAGCATACCTGGATAGCTATATGAATTTTAGGCTATATTATTTGACAGTTGTCCTTTCTTGCATCAAGTTGACAAACTCCTCCACCTTCACTTTCCTCAACTCTAATGGAAAGAAGTGATCAAGAAAGGCACTGTCAAAGACATCCCAAATGGCAGTCTTAACTTCTTCACCTTCGCTTTCTTCTCATTGATTGTACCAGACATTTGCCCCATGCTTGAATTGAAAGAAAGAAAGTTCAAATCCCACGGTCTCAGTCATATGCATAGTTTTCAACACTTTTCACATCCCATCAATAAAGTTGTAGGGGTCTTACACAAGCTTTGATCAAGTAAAAACTGGTGGGTTCATCCCCAGAAAATCTCTCTGTCTGGTAGAAGTTGTTGGCTCTTAAGAATTAGAACTAGGAGTTTGTGAACTTCGATTCCCACTTTGATAGCTACCAACTAGGTGAGCATGGTGATCGCTCCCCTGAAATCAGCCTCTAAAGTAGGAGCAAGTGAGGTAGTGGGTAGCTAAGTAGTCATAGCAGCTCTAACAGGTCCTACCCTTGTCTCTATCTAAAAAGTACTTCTTAAGTGGGATTCGCAGCATTACTGGCCGAAGTATTTGTCTTTTTCATGGTATGTTTTGGAGGCATGATGTACAAGCGTGAAACAAACAAGTTAGAAAAGAGCTTTGTAGAGTTTTTAACTTTATTGCACGAACTCAAAATACAAGGAAGTGTAACAGTTCCTAATGTCATGTAACCTCCTGCATATAATATGCGGTGCACAACACACCCTTCAACAAGACTCTAATAGACACGGCTTTATAGACTCCATAGCAGACTTGAACACTATGCTCTTACATCAAGTTTGTCATACCCGGGAGGGACCCCTTGGCATGGCCGGCACTAGGAGACTATCGCTAGTCCCCATGCGAACCACTTGGTCTCATCATATTTGTTCAATCATATTCTAGTATAAGAAGACATCAGTGTATATGAATATGCAAAGAAAGGAAATGACAAATGATAAATAAAGAACAAAGGCCAAACATCTCATCCATAAGCTAAGCAAGACTAGTATGAACGAAAACTAGCCAACACAACATTAAATCACAACTCAACAGTGTACTCTATGAAGCCTCTAAATATCTGTATAACGGTACTAATGACAAACCCATGGCCACCTCTAAATAGAATGAAATAAGTCTACACTCAAACCTTGTAAAAAAACATAATGTCCTCTGAGAGTAGGGGAGGGCTCACCTATCAACTGAAAGCAAATAGGTACTCGATGGGGCACCTGTTGATGACCGCTAGCACCTGTCTCTTGATGTGTTATTAAAATACAGCATATTTGGCGCCTAAAACAAGGGAGTTTGGGAGTTCTTAAAGTGACTTTTTAGTGTTTTGATGTGTTTTTGTGTTAATCCTTTGCAGAAAAGTTAGGTTGGCATGATTTTGAAGAAAAATTGTAGATTTTGCTGAAGCATAGGACATATGAACCCACCTAGGAGTCATACACCAAGCTACGAGTCGCAGGGTATCTCATAGCAGGAAACAAAGACCAAATTCAGAAATCTGCCAAGTGAGTATCACTCCTACGAGGCCATCCTAAGACTTGTATGACACACTATGACTCCTATAGGTGGACTCGTATCAATAATCAGAAAACCAAATTATTGGACCAAAAATTGAAGACCAAGACTATGAGACAAAGATATAAGTCATAGCCCAAGCAACGATTGTACCTATAGGTTGTAACTATTTAGTCTAAGTTGCCAAGAACCTGATATGAGACCCCAACAAGACTCATAGGTCATCCTACGAGTAGTATCTGCAAGACTTACTAGCTATCAGCTATCTTTTATACATATTTTTAAGGGTTCATTTGAAAGACCTCATATCAGACATTTAGAATTTGGCTTTGAAATAATTTAGGGTTTCACTTTAGATTGTTGTTTTCTCTTTGAAAACCAATTTTGGGGATTGCAAAATTTTGTGCTATCATTTGGAAATCTATAAAGCTTGTGGGTTTGCAACTTGAGTATCTTCAACTTTCATTGTTATTGGTAAAATTCTTCTCTATGTCATTTATTTGCATGTTTGTGTGTTTTGCCTTAGTCATGAATAGCTAAGCACCCATAACTTGGGGTTGTGGGAACTATGGATAGTCGCTTGAGATGATCTAGGTTGTTTGCATTTCTATGATTCAGTTTTTGCATGTATTGTCTATTTTACTTCATTAGTAATGTTGCTTGGTGGTGGCCAACACCAAACCCTACCTACTATCATGAACCCAACAAAGGTAGGGATGAATAGGAAAAGGGATGCGGATGATAGGAATAGAAACTAGCATGACCAAAGCCTAGCGCCTAGATGTGACAGACGACTATGGAACCCGAATGACCCCCAAACAAACCTCATAGAATATGATTACATATACTTGGTCGCGTAAGCAATTAAAATGACAATGATAGATAAGTATAAATAAGGGAATTGGGACTAACGGTAAACTTCCATATCATAACATAAAGAAACAAGAGAGTCAAAACTCATAACATACATACATAGCATGTCCAATAACACCTCTACTACATAGATAAAAGCGCGGGCCATGACAAACAACCAGGCTCACCCTTATAGTCAATACATAAGTAAAGAAAAGATAGTGTTAGTACACAACAAGAGATCATAACCACATCGTCGGAATGGAGGAGTCACCAACAAGCTTGAGAGATAATCGTACTAGCCACATGGAGGAGGAGGAGGATACGATGCACTTGTTTCCTAAATGGTGACATCGTGGAGGCATAGAACATGCATTAGTACATTTAAATGTACTAAGTATGTAGGATGCAATGTAACTAGTGATAGCAGCATAAACGAAATACACAACTATAGGCAAAAGTTACATATAGCAATATGGTATGCATGGAAGATGATCGTAGTAAACCATGCTTATAAGGATCATAAAGTAAGTGTAAGGAGTGACCATTCTTATTGCAATCAAAGGGATACCACCCTCTTAGATATGCTCATGAGTTACAACCCCCTTCATGAGCTCGATGAAATACAAACCCCCCAACAAGTATGATGAAGTACAGACCCCCGGATAAGGTTGATGGGTACAAACCACCAACAAGGTTGATGGGTAAAAACTCCCAACAAGTTTACCTGGGCTTGCCACCCCCTGCGCTAGGCGATTGAGGTGCCAAGCCCTCAACAAGGTTACCCGGGCCTACAACCCCCCCGGCTAGGCTTGGTCATCCTCAACATTATAGAGATAACATCATATATAAATATATACACATACACTCCTTTAATTATCATATACATACTTTCCTTCATTCCATCATCATATAGTCATTAAACTCATAAGACATGCATAGGACCTTCAATTCTTTAAGAAACCATAACCCGATATTTTACCAAGCACTTAGAGGTGTTAGTGCTAGTGTAAAACCATGCAATTCAAGAGTGGTATAATTCTAGGAAATTCAATGTAAAACCATAAATAGATACTTGGTAACACCCTCAAGCAATATACATCAAAACCCTTTGTCAAATCTCACACTAAATCTTAGATTCATAGCCTAAAACATTGTAAAATAATCACAATTTCAGAAACCCCAACATAGTGTGTAGTGTAATTCATAATAAGAAAGACCCATTTATAAATCAACTTTGATTCATGCTAATGTTGAGCAAAAGGAAGCTTGGGTATCATGGGTCGAAGGAATCCATGAAAGAAATGCACATACCATAGCTTTAGAGATGAACTTAATGAAGATTGGAGATGGAGACTTGAAGCTTGGGAGGAAATCCTTAGATTCGGATGAGGTGTTGAGACTTGATTTTTAGGAGATGAAATATTGGTTAAGTGTTTGAATGAGTATTGAGAGATGTTTAGAATGATATGAGGGTGAAAAGTGACTAAGTATAGATATTTTCACATTCGGGAACTCTTAGGCCCAAGACCCAAAAGACTCGGACCGACATAAAAATCACTAGCTCTAAAATACATTGGTTCACATTTGGTCCATTATGCAGACTTGTCGTGAAGGCAAGATTTACACAAGTCCGCGATGGCTACATGTTGCGGTACCGTCATAGATCGATTCTAGAAATTAAAAATTACGAAAAATGAAATTGTTAATCATTTGCTCTTAAATGATTGTTATACCCATTTCCCACTCAATTTGACCCCCCAAATACAAAGTTGGAGTTTTGATATCACATATGGATTTTGAGATATATTAAAATTACAATTTTGGACACTTCCAAGACACATTTTTGGGCACTTTTTGTGGACGTTACAATATCTCTCCCTTGGGAACATTCATCCTCGAATGTAAAAGATATGTATATGAGAGATGTAAAAATGACAAACTTCAGCCCACATAAGGATGCAACAATGAAACATCGTTTCAAAAATCTTATCATAAGTGTAAAATCATCATGAACTTATCAATTTAAACATGAATGTATGCAAAGGCATGAGGGCTGAACTTAAGACTTGAGATCATGTAGAGGACTTATATCAATACCTTAGGATTAAGTGGAGTGAAAAATATAAGGATATCACTTTTTCATGTCCGCTTCGGCCTCCCAAGTAGCACTTTCAACTTGTTTATTCCTCCAAAGGACCTTAACGGAATCCACCTCTTTGTTCCTCAATCTCTTCACTTGCCTATTCAAAATCTGAACCATAACCTCTTCATAGGTCCAATTATCATCAATAACACCCATAACATCATGATATACAATAGCATTTGGATCACCCACACATTTTCTTAACATAGACACATGAAACACCATCTCTAGGCAATTCCAACTCATAAGCTACCTTGTCAACCCTCCTCATTGCCCTATAAGGACCTACATATCTTGGTATCAACTTTCCCTTATTACCAAAATGGACTACACCCTTCATCAGTGACACCTTCAAATAGACCCAAATATCAACTTTGAATTCAAGCACTCTTCTCCTCATATCGGCATAAGATTTTTGATGACTTTGGGCATCTTCAAACATTTGTTAATCATTCTAACATTCTTAAGATCATCCATAACCAGATCTAGTCCTTACAAGGCCAGCTCACCAACCTCAAACCACCCAACTGATGATCTATAATGCCTATCATAAAGAGCCTCGAATGGAGCCACACTGATGCTAGAAGATAGATATTGTTGTATGCAAACTCAATCAATGGGAGATGATCATCCAAAACTACATTTAAGTTCTAATACACAAGACTAAGCATGTCCTCAAGTGTCTAGATAGTCCTTTCGGCTTGGCTATCCTTTTGAAGGTCAAAGGTCGTAGAAAGCTTAACTCTTGTGCCAAGGCACCTTTAGAAGGACCTCTAAAAATGTGAAGTAAATCGAGCTCGACAATCCAATATGATGGACAAAAGAACACCATGTAACCTCCTCAAGTCATAGACCTACAACCTTGCATACTTTTCAGCCCCATATATGGTTTAACCAGTCGAAAGTGAGCCGATCTCGTCATCGTATCAACCACAAGCAAAATGGAATAAAAACCCTTCCTAGTCTTTGGCAACCCAATAACAAAATCCATTTTAATCACCTCCCACTTCCAAATAGGAACCTCTATGTCTTGGGTTATGCCACCCAGCCTTTGATGTTTGACTTTGACTTGTCGACAACTATGACAACTAGACACAAATTTTGCAATATTCTTTATGCCTCCCAACCAATACGCCTCTCTCAAATCCCTGTACATTTTAATAAAATCGGGGTGAATAGAATAGGAAGAGTGGTGAGCCTCATCAAGAATTGTCTCTCTCAAGCCATCAACACAAGGCACACATAACCCACTTTTGTATCTACGAGCACTATCTCCCCCTTGGGAGAAAACCTCCACTTTCCCATTACCAACCAAGGCCTTTAATTCTAGTAGGGAGGGATTAAGATCTTTCTTAGCTTTCACCTCTCAACCAATGAAGATTTAGAACCGTCAACAACATTAATACCACCATTATCTGCTTTACCTAATCTAACTCCCAATCTAGCCAAATGATAGACCTCCCTAACCACCTCCCTATCACCACCATCAACATGAGGCTGGCTACCCATAGACACCCTACTCAAAGCATCCGCCACCATATTAGCTTTAGACGGATGATAATGCACACTCCCATCATAGTCCTTAAGGAGTTCTAAACATCTCTTTTGCCTCAAATTAAGATCTTTTTGAGTGAAAACATATTGGAGACTCTTATGATCGGTTAACATATCAACATTCACCCTTTACAAGTAATGATGCCAAATCTTCAATGCAAATACCATGGCGGCTAGTTCAAGATCATGGTTGGGGTAGTTCTTTTCATGCACCTTGAGTTTTCTAGAAGTATAGGATATGACCTTACCATTTTGCATTAGAACATAACCCAACCCAACTCTATAAGCATCACAATACACAACAGATCCCTCTAGCCCATTAGGTAGTGACAATATAGAGCAGACAGAAGCTTATCTTTCAAGGTATGGAAGCTCCTCTCACACTCATCTGTCCACACAAACTTGGCCTTCTTTTGAGTCAATTTTGTCATAGGGGAATAAATAAAAGACAACCCATTCAAGAATCTAGGATAATACCCCACTAAACCCAAGAAACTCCTAAAGTCCGATGGGGTCAATGGTCTAGGCTAAATTTTAATCACATCCATCTTTTTAGGATCTGCCTTAATACCATCCCCGATAGCACATGTCCTAAGAAGGCAACCTCCCTCAGCCAAAATTTACTCTTTTCAAATTTGGCAAATAACCTCTCTTCCCTCAATCCTTGCAACACAACCCTCAAATGAGCCCTATGTTTCTTCTCACCACGTGAACAAATCAAAATATTATCAATGAATACCAAAACAAATGAATCAAGTTAGGGATTGAAAACCCTATTCATTTTTTTCATTAAGATAGTCAGTACATTAGTCAACTCAAAAGACATCACAAAAAACTTATAATGCCCACACCTAATCCGCAAGGCTGTCTTGGGACTCTCTCACCTTTATTTGATTATACCAGGACCGAAGATCAATCATAGAGAAATGGATAGCCCCTTTAAATTGGTCAAATAAATCATTAATTCTTAGAAGAGTATACCTATACTTGATGGTGACCCTATTAAGTCATCGGTAGTCAACAACATCTTAAGGGGCCCATCTTTATTTTTCACAAACAACATTGGTGAACCCAAAGGTGATTGGTTAGGCCTAATAAATCCCATCTTCAATAAGTTCCTCAATTATTCCATCAACTCCGTTGGGGCCATATGGTAAGGGGAAATAGAAATGGGTTGAGTATTGGGGAGGAGGTCTATACCAAAGTCTATTTCCCTTTCAGGAGGAACATTGGGAAGGTCATTTGGAAAGACATCAAGAAAGTCATTTACAACTAGAAATGACTCTATGGTATGGACCTTGGACTCTATATCCCTAACCCTCACAAGATGGTAAAGACACCCCTTAGAAATCAACTTACGGGCTTTAATACAAGAGATGAACCTACCCTTGACCACCACATCATGACTTTTCCACTCAAGGACGGGTTCATTTCGGAATTGGAATATGACTACCAGTTCTACAATCAATAGAAGCATAGTATGCATACAACCAATCCATCCCAAGAATAACATCAAAATCAACCATGTCAAACTCAACAAGATCACAAAGCAACATTTTATGCAAGATGCAAATAGGACAACTTCTGTAGACTTTTCTAGCAACAATAGATGCACCAATAGGAGTTGACACCTCCTATGACTCATGCAATAATTCGGGCTCAACATGGAACCTTTTTCAAACAAAGGGTGCAACAAAAGAAAGTGTGGCCCCCATATCAATCAATGCATACACATCAAAGTCAAAGATTTTCAACATACCAGTAACAACGTCAGGGACCTCATCAACCCCTTTGCTCCCATGCAAAGCATAAAACTAATTGTGCCTTGGGGAACCATCTTATCGGCTACCTCTCCCCAAAGAAATTGCATTAGCACCTTATGGACAATTCTCCTTACCCTTGTTAGATTTCAAAGGTAATCTATTGCCTTATGTCCTATTTCCCACAACCAAACCAAGCACTGGTATCCATCAAGCATATAAGAGCCACACCCCTACCACCTTGGGCCCTCAAAAAATCATTTGCAACCCTCTTTTGAAATGCATTAGAAGACCCTTGCCTCGATGGAATCGACCACTCTTTTGGAACTTACCCTCAAAATGGGCCTTCTTGGCCTCATGACCCCTTCTCTTCCTTAATTTTTCCTCTTAGATTTGTTTGGCATATGTCATCAAGCTGACAAGTCCATGTCAGTAATCAATATGGTGGACCGGCTCTCCTCACTAACTAAGTTGGAAACACCAATCATAAATTTGTTCATTCTCAACCTTGGGTCGGCAACTAAGTGAGGATCAAACTTTGAAAGTTGGATGAACTTGAGGGCATACTCCCTCACACTTATAGACCCTTGGCTCAAATTCATAAATTCCACTAACTTAGCTTCCCAAAGTTCAAAAGGGAAGAACCGATTAAGCAAGGCCTCCTTGAAATCTTCCTATATAACCACATTGTTGACCCCCTTTTTCTCCTTCATTGGTATACCATATTTGTGCCACCCCTTTGAGTTGGTAGGCCACCAACTCTACCTTATCCTTTGACCTCACACCTATGATAGACAAAATCTTGTAAACCTTATCAATGAACTCGTGAGGGTCCTCATTACCTTTGACACATGGAATTTTAGGGCATTCACTCTCATGAAGACTCCCACTCAAGAAGCCAACGTAGAAGAATGAGGGGTTTGGGCCCCATGATTGGCTTGATTAGCCACAACTTGTGCAAGCAAGATGAGAGCATCCGTGAGCTATCTATTGGCTAGTTGCTCCTCAGGTGTGTAGGCTCGTCTTCCCCTCATGTAAGGCATGATCTAGTATAGCAAAGTACAGTCACTAAGGGGAAAAACTTACTTCAACTCTATAACATGACTTAGAACATGAAGAAGGAAAATATTTCCTAAATGTCTCACAGCCTCCTACTCATAGTTGTGGTGCACAACACAGCCATGAATAAGACTCTAATCAATGCGGTGTGTTGGACTATAAGGATCTATCAATGTAGTATTTTGATATCATCTTTTTCATGACCACCGCCTATGGCCTAGACGTGATCGACAAATGGGGAACTCCAAAAAATCCCAAACAAGCCTCATAACATATCATTACACATCCTTGGTCACGAAAGCAATTAAAATGACAATGAGAGATAAGTATAAACAAGGGAATAGGGACTAAGGGTAAACTTTCATATCATAACATCAAGAGAAAAGAGAGTCAAGGCTCATAGCATAGATACATAGTATGTTCAATAACTCCTCTATTACATAGATAAGAGTGGGGGCCATGACAAAAAACCGGGCTCACCTTATAGTCAATACATAAGTAAAGAAAAGATAGTTTTAGTACATAGCAAGATATCATAAGCACATCCTCAGAATGGAGGAGTCACCAACAAGCTTGAGAGACAATCGTACTAGCCACGTGGAGGAGGAGGAGGATCAAGCCGTGCACCAGTTCCTATATTATCACATCATGTAGGCATAGAGTATGTGTTATTATCTTTGAATGTACTAACTATGTAGGATACAATCTAACAAGTGATACCTACATAATCAAAATGCATAAGCATAAGTAATGAGTACATATAGCAATATGACATGCTTGGAAGATGCTCGTAGTAATCCATGCATATATGGATCATAGAGTAAGTGTAAGGAGTGACCATTCTTAGTGCAATCCAAGGCCTACTACCCCCTTGGGTAGGTGAATGAGGTACAAACCCTTTCATGAGGTTGATGGAATAGAACCCCCCCTCCCTAACAAGGTTGATGAAGTATGAACCTCGAACAAGGTTGATAGGTACAAACCCCCAACAACATGATAGTTACAAACCCCAAACAAGGTTACCGAGGCCTACCACCACCGAGCTAAGCGATCGAGGTACCAACCCTTCAACAAGGTTACCCGAGCCGACAACCCCCCGAGCTAAGCTTGGTAATCCCCAATACTATAGAGATAATATCATATATATATCTATATACTCCTTTTAATCATTATAGACACATATTCCTTCATCATTGCATCATCATTCCATGATTATTTCATCATCATGTAGTCATTCACCTTATAAGACATGCATAGGACCTTAAATTCTTTAAGGAACCATAACTCAACATTTTATTAAACACTTAGAGGGTCTGTAGTACTAGTGTAAAACCATGCAATTTAAGAGTGTTAGCATGCTAAGATGTTCAATATAAAACCATCAATAGATACTTGGTAACACCCTCAAGTAGTATACATCAACTCTCATATTTGATCTTAGATTCATAGCCCAAAACATAGTAAAACAGTCACAATTTCAAAAACCCCAACATAGTGTGAAGTGAAATTCAAAATAAGAAAGACCCATTTATAAATCAACTTTGATTCATGCAAATTTTGAGCAAAAAAAAGCTTGGGTATCATAGGTGGAAGGAACCTATGAAAGAAACCCACATACCTTAGCTTTGGAGATGATTTTGATGAAGATTGGAGATGGAGACATAAAGCTTGGGAGGAAATCCTTAGATCTAGATGAGGTTTTGAGACTTGAATATTAGGAGATGAAACATAAGTTAAGTGTTTGAATGAGTAGTTGGAGATGTTTAATATGAAATGAGGGTGAAAAATGACTAAGTATAGATGTTTTCACATTTGGGAACACTTAGGCCCAAGACCCAAAAGCCTTGGACCGAGATAAAAATCACTGGTAGCAAAATACATAGGTTCACATCTGGTCCATGTCACGAACTTATTGCGAAGGCAAGATTTACACGGGTTCGCGATGGCTGTGCATCATGGTACCATTGCGAATCTATTGTAGAAATAAAAAATTATGAAAAATGAACTTGCTAATTGTTTGCTCTTAAATGTGGTTAAACTTATTTCCTACTTAAGTTGGTCCCCTAATCAAGAATACAATGTCAAATTTTTGATATCATGCATGAATTTTGGGATATATGGAAATTATAATTCTGAGCACTTCCATGGCACATTTTCAAGCACTTTTTCGGCTTGTTACAGAAACAACATCAACTAGAAATAATACTCAATTAGAATGTCAAATGTCTATCAAAAGCAAGAATAAAGAGTAGACAAGTGATCCGTCAACAACTCGGACCTCATTAATAAACTCAACTCAACTAAATGGAACTTAACTCAAATCAACTCAATTGAACTCAACTCCATTTGACTCAAGGAACTCAACTCAACTCAATGGAACGCAACTTAACTCGACTCAGAGTACTCAAGGTGAAAACTTTTAGGAGTTTCTCCTATCCTCAACAACCACTTATGAGCCAGTGATTGTACTACAATCATGCTAATTTTGCCATAGTCATTTCATACTTGCCAACTAAGGAATGAATATGATCCACATGGGATCTGAACTCTGTCATCCTATATTATTTCAGTGACATAAACTTGAGAGGAGACCATGAGATGCAATGGTTCAATCCTCTCCTATGTTGGGCCGACGTAGGTAATGATGCAAGTGAGACCCACTTTTACTCATTTAGGTGCTGTATACTCCTCCCAAGACTCAATCCTCACAAGTATCCTCATTCTCATCTCAATTAGCCTCATAGAGGCACTCATAATCTCAATTAGTCTCATGGAGACTCTCATCATCTCACTAACTCAAACTCAAGGGTCCTCTATTATTTTAAGGACTTTAAGTCATATCAATAAACATAATTCTCATTTAAGAACTCAAGGACCCAGATCATGAATTAGAAAAAGTTGTTTAGACAGAACTTAAGAACTCAATTATAATGACTCATAGATTCATTAAGCTCAGTTAACTCAACCTCTTACTCATATCAAGGTTACTGTCAACATACTCTAACTCAAGGCTTTAGACATCATCCCTAGGTTTATTAATGCATGCATTCACAATTTAGCATATAGGGTTTATATAATATCTCATCAAAGTGTTAATGTTTTGTGAAAATACATCACATTTGATACGTAAAACAAGGGCTTTTGAGAGTCCTTGATGAGTATTTTTATGGGTTTTATGTATTTTTGTGTTTTTCTTGTAGAAATGTTAGGTTGGTATGATTTTGATGAAAAGATGCAGATTTTGCTGAAGCTTAGACATACAGGAACACTTACGAGTAGTAGCGTATGTCATAGCAAGAATCAAAGACCAAAACTTCAGAAATCTATTAAGTAGAGATCATACCTACGAGGCTATCCTATGTTGAGGTTTATGAAATTGTGACTGTTTTACTATGTTTTGGGCTATGAATCTAAGATCTAATGTCAGAGTTGATGTATATTACTTGGAGGTGTTACCAAGTATCTATTGATGGTTTTACATTGAATTTCCTAGCATGATAACTCTCTTAAATTGCATGGTTTTACACTAGCACTACACACCCTCTAAGTGTTTAATAAAATGTTGAGTTATGGTTCCTTAAAGACTTGAAGGTCCTATGCATGTCTTATAAGGTGAACAACTATATGAAGATGAAATGATCATGGAATAATGATGCAATGATGAAGTAATATGTGTATATGATGATGAAATGGAGTATATAGATATATATGATATTATCTCTATAGTCTTAGACATACGGGCACACTTAGGAGTAGTAGCATATGTCATAGCAAGAATCAGAGACCAAAACTTTAGAAATCTATTAAGTAGAGATCATACCTATGAGGCTATACTATAAGTCATAAGTCTCATTACGACTCGCATAGGTGGACTCATAGTAAGAATCAGAGATCCCATATGTTAGAACAAATATTGAAGACCAAGACTACGAGAGGAACATACAAGTTGTAGCTCAAGCAATGACTCATACCTATGGGTTATGCCAATTTAGTCCAAGATACCAAGAACCTAATAAGAGACCCCAACTATGACTCATAGGTCATCCTACGAGTCGTACCTATGAGACTTATCAGCTGTCAGCTATCTTTTGTGTGTAAATTCTAGGGTTATTTTCTAAATGTTATATATAGTTTTTAAGTTAGGTTTTTAGAGAAGAGTTCAACCAGGAGGTATTCTACAATGATCTTTTGAATCTTTTCTTAGTTTTTAAAGTAGTTTATTATTCTCTCTTGGAAAATCCATTGCGGGGATTGTAAATCTTGCCTTGTACTCATTGTGGATTAATCAAGCTTGTGGGTTTTCAACTTGTGGTTTCTGCTTTCTTCATTGTTGTTGGTAAAACTCTTATTTATGTATTGTATGTTCATTTTTACTTGTTTTGCCTTAGCCATGAGTAGTCGAGCACCCACAACTTGGGGTTGTGGGAACCATGGGTAGTTGACTTGATATGACATAGGTTTATTACATTTCTATGATTGGGCTTTTGCATGTATTGTCTATTTCCCTTCATTATGATTGTTGTTTGGTGGTGGCCAACACCAAACCCTGTCTACTATCATGATCTTGACCAAGGTAGTGACGAATAGGAAAAGGGAAGTAGATGATAGGATTAGATGTCTTCTCATTGAATCAACCAAACCTAACCAAGGGGAGGTTGACTGGGACAGTTGGTAACAGTTGGTTGGCGTGCCATGGTTGTCGACCAAGTACCATGGTGAAATTTGACCTTCACCTTCACAAGAGGGCTAGAAGAACCTAAGTTACTGTCCTGCATATAACTCTTCAACAGTGGTTATGTTACTTATGGTAATCTAGTTAACGAACCATAGGGAACATAATTCCCAAGTTATTCCTTAAATTGAGTGTTTTCCCGCATAGTAGTATAGTCATAATTTTACTTTTTTTTTTGTGAATCACAACCCCCCCTATTTAGAGATGTTAGTTATTGATGCTTGAAATGATTAGTAATGAAGTCTTATAGTCAAGCCTTATATTCCCTATGGATTCTATCCTGACCTTTGATTAGGTTAATTGCTGACAATGATTACTTTCTTATCGGAGTATGAACATCAGGATGATATAATCTAAGTTTTAGAAAATGTTTCTGCAATTCGGTACGAGAGCAAGACTATGACTCGTAGGTTACCTATGAGTCATAACTGTGTCTCATATCTAAGATTAGAAAGTATTTTTGAAGGCATACTGGTTCTACAGGGCTAGTATATGACTCATAGGTCATCCTACGAGTTGTAACTGCACCCATATCTGCAAACCTCCAGTTACATCAGCAGATATCTACTTTTAATTTTCTTTTATCTCTTATTCTTTGTTATATATTTTAATAGATCAAATATCTTGAACTTATATGTTGCTATTTGAAAGGTTTGCAGATAAAATGCCCCCAAAAGACAAACGGTCAATTCAAACTCTCCAACGGAGGTTGATGGATGAATCTTCCGAGATTGAGCAATCTGAGGGCTCTGTGGAAGTCTATAGAGTTAGTGTAGACCCTAAGGCCAATATAACCTAGATCAGGGTGCCTGCATCCTAAATAGAAATGGAAGTTAGAAGTTCCTCCTAGTCTGAAGAGGAGGAACAATAAGGTGATGGGGACAGGTCGGACAACAACCTACCTCAAATGACCCCCTCACACTCAGGTTCAAAGTTAGAGTCAGAAAGCACTTCTCAATAGGAGGAAGCCTAATCTCAATCCCCAGCTAATCCCAGATGGTGTGTCCCAAGGATGAAAGAAATATACAACCAAGGGTTAGAGCCTAAGGGGCAAGGCAAATAGGTCCGCCAATTTCATGAGAAGTCCAGATTGAATGCCTCAAGCTTAGATTAGAGTACCCAGATTGGATGCTGGGTTAGATGAGCACAGACTAAAGTGGACCACACAATAGCTGGGCAAATATGACCCTTACATAGTCCGTGAGTTCTATGCGACGTATCTTGCTACACTCCAATAGGGGTTGCTGAAGAATAAAAAGCCAATTGAGCAACTGAGGCTACGGGTGGTGATAGTCCAGGGGAGGAAACTTGATATCTCAGAGGAGATGGTCTGCTGAGTGCAATTTGGGCCCACTTATAGAGTTCCTCAGTCTACCACGAGTACGATAGTCGTATCATAAAATGAGAAAAATGATGACTGGGAAGGTCATTAGGGCCTGGACAAAGTTACTACAGTAGATAGCCAGCCAAATATTCAAGGCGGGGGTTGAGCAGATGTGAGTCACAAACCATGCAGATCCTATTAAAGCCCACCTCTCCTTTTTAGCCAAGTTTTGGTGGTCTATTATTTGTTGGCTTATTAGGCCAACCTTCACAAATAATGTAATCACCCTTAAAAGAGCCGTATAATTGGCTAGCATTCTAGCTAGCTATGCTATATATTCTGCTCAGATCATTTCAGAGCAAATTCATAAGGCTCCAGCTCAGACGAACACCTTACTGTCATTCTTAGTTCTGATCCATCGACTATGTAGTGCGGTAGGTGTTCCTATCGACCCTCACCAGGACCCTTACAAAGAGGCCACATGCACTATAGATCCCAGCCTCATAAAGCTGATGAGAATTCGGTGGCTTTACCACAAGAAGCTCCTTCATATATCCCAGAGTTCTCGGTAGAGCCTTAGATTCCAGGTTTATCTCAAACTACTATCGGCACTACTCCAGCTACTACAGAGCCTACACTAGCAGTTGAGATTGAGTCTACACCATCCTCCAACACTCCAGCACTACAAGCATCTACTTTACAAGTTGACCCTCTTTTCTCTACTATTGCATTTCAGGCTTTATTACACAGGGTGGCTGTAGTAGAGGGTAGGCTACATGATTTGTCAGAACAAGTACAAAAATTGATTTATCAGATTGTTCAGGACTCTGAAGAGAGGATGAAGACATTTACCCAAGACTTAGATGATGATAAAGTCTAGCGGTGGACGTTCGAATCGATGCATTTGAGACTAGAGTCCATAAGAGGCTTGATGGAGCTAGGCCTACTAACACGAGTGTGGTTATTAAGGAGTTGGCCAAGTTCAAGAAAGACTTATTATAGATGTTTATAGCCCTTGTTCCAGCCCCAGAGGTAGCACCGGTAGTGATGAGGCATTTGATTGGCTCATCGACGATCCCGATGTCCGTGGGAAGAGGCCCCTTGAGCATAGTGATAACCCAGATGACCCTGAAGAATCCGAGACAGGAGAGGAGCCCATTCCCGAAGAGGTGGTGTTGTAGTCACTATTGTTGGCAAATATTTAAAGAGATTAAGAATAGCACACCTTACATGGAGAGGGTATTTTCGTTACTGCTACAGATAAGATGGTGCCCCAGGACCCGACAGACTAGCTCAAGACCGGTGCTTGATGCACCATGATGTTTGACTTCTTTTAACCATAATTCTTATTTAGTCATGTTGGATACTTTGTTCTCTTTTTAGACATCTCTTTAGTACATTGTTTTTTGGTTGTGTTTAAAAATTTTTATGTTAGATGTTATTTTACTTATACTTTGGATGTTAATTTTTGATTTTTAATGTATGTATGTATAGATTTCTATATTATTAAGTTTTGATTTTGTTCTTGTCTTTACTTTGAGGACAAAGTATCCTATTTTGGTGGAGTTTGGGGAGCTCTAGATTAAGGTGAATTCTGAGTAGCCTCAATTCCATAACTTCTCCTATTTTTATCCCAAAGTTTTCTTGTCGTGCTTCTTTATCTTTGTGGATATTTACTTTTCGGTTGAACTGGCATGTCCGGTAGTGTTGATAATTTATAAATTCATAGTAGTGTTATCAATTGGCATATACATAATTTGTAGATGTATTTTTAAAGTTCTTATGAAAAATTATGTACCCTTAAAATTTTTGAGGTTGTGATTATTGATGCATTCATACATTTTTTAGTATCTGGAAATGCTTGTTCTAATATAGTGAAGGTAAGCTGAGACTGAAAACATGACCTGTGAGTCTGTACTTGATTGTGGATGCAATTGTCATGAGTGTTATGAGCTTATTTTGCTATATCTATGCATCTTGTATGGACCTAAAACTTGACTTATTACTCTAAAATTGGTTTGGTGATGTGGTGGATATGGAAAGGATCTTAGACCTTTGTTATTTGAGTGAAACCACTTTTGGCCTAAATGAACCACCAGATGAGCGAGTGATACCTTATTCCAAACTTTTGAGCTTCTCATGTACTTATTCCTTCTAATACATTTCTAGCTTAACCTTGTTTCATAAAATACCTTGATATTAGCCCTGGTCTATCCTTGAACATATGAACCTTGATTGAGGCCAAAGGCCTAAGTAGAGGGTGGCTACAGTTGGTGGCCATGGTTTGAGGCATAGGTATTGTGCACTTCACTTGAGTCTAAATGCCTAAGTTGAGGGTGTCCCTTATTATAGTAAAGTAATAATAATAAGGTGGTTGGTTGGGAAATCAAGAAAGAAATAAAAAAACATGAACCGACTAAAGAAAAAGAAAAAAAAAGTGTCTTGAGTTGAGAAACAAATTATCAAAAATAAGTTTGAAATCAAGGTACAGCTGAAAAAAGAGAAAGAAAGCACTAGAGAAAATTCCAAAATAAGAGAATAAGGGTGGATTGATTAAAAAGGATTAGATTATCAAAGCAAAAAGTGTTGGTAAACATGGTTCAAGGATAGCGTTTAGTCACTACTTGCCCAAAATATCATATCAAAGCACTCTGAACCTATGTGACAAGCCTGTAAGTCCTAAAGTGATCCAACTCCACTTTATCACTGAGCCAGAAGATGAGTATAGAGGCAATCCTAGGGTGTGAGACAGTATGCATTGAATTTCGATGGTGAGAGTGAGAATACTTCCTCAGTCCCTGAATTCTAAATACTTTTGAGTGAGTATGAGGGACTTCTTTTCAGTTAGGTCATTTGCACTACTTGATTAGCTTAAGACTATACTACTGATTATGGATGATAATGCTCCCTAGCTTGTCATAATTGGATTACTAGGTATCTCATTATGTTCTTGTTTTCTTAGTAACGTTGCAATCCTATTTAGGAAATAGTAGTTGGGTACCTGAATTAAAGGAGTTATTGTATATGCCATTAGTGTAGCTACTATGTATTTCTCTTTGTCTGCGTAGATCAAGTCATTACTTGAGGACAAGCAATAATTCTAAGTTGAAGGTGTTGATTTGATGTCAAAATAAAGCACATTTGATGCCTAAAATAAGGTATTTTGTGAGTCCTTGATGCAACTTTTTATGGTTTTTATGTGTCTTTGTGTTTTTCTTACAGAAAAGTTAGGTTGGAATGATTTTGAAGAAAACATTGTAGATTTTATTAAATCTTGGGACATGCGGCCTATCATGCCCAAAGTCCGATTAAGGTGGACTAGCACCCATTGTCGATAAGGCTCGGGAGAACCACCGTGTATCCATACACTTTCTATATATATTATAAAAAAGGATTTCTACATTCAACATGCCTTTAAGAAAGTAAATAGTAATAACAAGCCAAAAGGAAATACATATGGCTAGGCCGTTGGGGCCATGTTGTCTAAAGTATGAGACATGATCACACTTTAATTTGCATAGTCTACAAAGCCTCTAGATAAGTAAAAGTATCTGATAAGGGTCAGGACAGGCCTCGCCTCGACTAACTGTACAATACAAAAATATAAGCTCTAGACACACAAAGCTCCAAAGCAACTTGGAGCTTGGTAACAGCAGCTGGATATCCTGTACTCCTACTTGGGACCTCTACTAGCACCTGTACCTGCAGCATGAAATGCAGGTCCCTATTAAAGAACGTCTGTATGAGATAATGTACTAAATATTTAAGGCAAGAAATATTGTATATGGAGTAACAATTCAAATGAAACTATGCACTGGTGTAGGACAAGAGACCACCCTTAATACTATGGGATCATGTACTTTATGTTCTTTTTATTACTTTACCTTGACTATATAATCTGTGCACAATAAGTAATACAAATAACCAGCTGATCAGTGGTAAATCTATATTGGGATTGGCCCTGGCTAGGCTTTTCCTTTCACTCCTTGGGCTACCCCCCATGATAGGATCAACCCTGGCTAGCTGATTCTTTCACCTTTCGGGTTACCACCCATCAATAAGCAATATACTTTATCTTTCAATTATCTTTGAGATAATACGTTTGGTAGTCATAATATTGGAGCTGTAGGGTTGAATATGTAGCATGTAATATGTAGATAATCATACAAGGCAATATGACAATGGAAAGAGTACGTTACACAAAATAATGAAATGTGTATGAGATGAAACAACTCGTGAACTTTATTTAGCAACAAGAACCCATGTAACTTTGTATCTACATATGTATGTAGATTTGAAAGTAACTATGTATGGGAGCATATGAACATGTGAAAGAGTAGAGACACGGTTAGTAGTTGTGTCTGAGTTGATAAGTGCCTTTATGTGCCAAGGAAAAATCTAGATTTGATACCAAGTAATACGAAATCAAGTAGCCTTACATACCTCGCTTACGACCTCGCTATTACCTCGAGATAACCTTCCCTTCCTACAAATATTTATCTATAATATAGTAGTTGATAAAACTAGCATTAGTATCTAGTAGATACATCATCGCAGCCCAATCTCATGAAAAAAAAAAACACATGGGCAGCAAGCGTATAATTATAAACCCGAGCATATTCTTTTAACCTTTTTGCCTCTAATCATATTTTCTAATACACATTCTCATATACATATCATGTTCATCCCTTTTCAGTGCCATAATAGTCTTACAAAGACAACAAAGCACAACACATAACAATTCTACACAATATACAAATAGGTGGCATAACGTTACATCCCTTCACTACATTTCGACGTCGACAACTTCAAACCTGTTCTAGCTTTAACCAAATAGTCCAAACTATATATACGCATAAAAATAGTCCTAAAATAGTGCACAAATAGTTCCAAAGTATATAGAGAATATGAAATAATCCGATCATCAGCCTACAAGTTCCTATTAAGAGCATAATTACGACATCGTACAACAACTCATTTTTGCATACTGTAAAAGTGGTGCAGCAACCTGGTTACATCATTAACAAACTAAACCTTATTAAAAACATAAGTATAACTTCATAATACATCCAACCAAAAATATATAAGCCTCTTAATAAACAAGAGAAGTGCACAACAATCCTTAGGACATATGTTGTCCAAATCTTTTAGTATAAACATAACCAACATAGTCTCTTGTTTTTCATAAGAAAACCATACTAAACACATAAGTAAACTTATTTACCATTACTTTCAAGGTTTAGGGCTTCTCCAAGAACCCTAAAAGTATCCTTGGGGCTGCTTTCCAAGGTTAAGAAAGTGTAGAGAGAAAGCTTATGAAAGCTAATTGTTTTTCTAAGTCAAGAATGACTTAAAGGTGCCACTTGTAAGCCTTTTTAAAGGAGCCTTTGGCAGACTTTTTTATGTGTTTTAAGACTCATATTATCAAGGTTGTGATGTAGCAGCTTGGCCCTTTCACTTGGGCCTAATTGGCTTTCAAAGATGATGGGCCTTTGCTGCCCATTTTCCTAATTTTTCTTCACTTAGTTTGTGCCCAAATAGTCAAGTGGATTGTGATGTACTTGGGCCCTTTTTATATTCTTCTTGTGCTAAAAATAAAGTCTATTTATGATGCTAAAACACGGGCTAAAGTTACACCCTTAACTTGGACTTGGATGGATTTGACGTCGGTCCTCGTCTCCGTCTAGCTAGCAAGTTTAAGGTAACCAAGTAGGTGACTCACCTGCTACCTCCCTAAGTCCTATAAGCACCTCACTTCTGTCACTTCATTTAAGGCTGTAATCTCCTCAATTTTACTTAAAACTTGTATACACTCAATCCTCTGAGGTGTTAGACGCACATATCGGTCTCTAATATGAGATTCAAGCACTTTTAAAAATAGGCGCTAATTTGATAAGGCCATATCATATTTCATATGCATAGGACAAGTACATATAAAGTGTAGGGTGTTACATCTTCCCCCCTTAGCAACATTCATCCTCGAATGTTAGGATAACTTGATAGCTTAACCATGTTTACCACAATGATCATTCAGACACACGTACCTACGAAGTACCCAATTCTGTATGTTGCACTTCCTCTTTTGCTTCAAATAAGTAAGGGTACTTAGATCTCATTGCTTCTTCAGCCTTCCATGTTATCTCTTCTGCTTACTGGCTCCGCCAAAGTACTTTTACTGAAGCTATTCCATTATTCCTTAGCTTCTTAACTTGACGATCTAGAATTGCAATAGATATCTCTTCATAGGTAAGATCTTCTATAACCTGCACATACTCAATAGGAGTGATACGGGATGGGTCACCTATGCATTTTCGAAGCGTTGAAACATGAAAAATTGGATGAACCATTAAGCGCTCTTGGGGTAGCTCTAGTTCATAAGCAACCTACCAAACTTCTTAATAATACAATATAACCCTATGTAACGTGGGCTCAGTTTTCCTTCCTTACCAAACCTCATAACCCCTTTCATTGGAGACAACTTTAAAAATACCCATTCCCCTACTAAGAATTCCAATCCTCTCCTCCTAGCATCTGTATATATGATTTGTGAAGGCTTTGGCCTGCTTCTAGTCGTTGTTGTATTACCCTAACTTTTTTCATGGCTTGTTGTACTTAATTTAGACCATGCATGGCATTTTCACCCACTTCAAATTATCCAATTGGCGACCTATATTTTCTTCCATACAAAGCTTCATAAGGTGCCATCTTGATACTCGAGTGGTAGTTGTTACTATAGGTAAATTCAATAAGTGGCAAATAGTACACCCAACTACCTTTAAAGTTCAATGCACAAGCTCGCAATATGTTAGAACCCGTAAGTCCTTAATTGGTTCAATTTGGTAAAGTTTGGGACCAAATGTAAATTTCTTCTAAAGTGTAGTCTTTTAGATTTAAATTGTTAGTGGGGTCATATATTGTGGCTTTTTTTGATTGGTCCAAGTGGAGTCTTGGTTTGCCTATATATATATATATATATATATGCTTATATCTCTTGTGTGCAAGAGAAGTTCCACACTTAGAAAAAAAGAGAGAACTAAGAAGAGCTTTAGAAAGGCTCTCGGGTTGCTATAGTACCTCAGGGGAAAATTTTATTTTTTCTATCATTTGATTACTTGACGCTTAAAGCTTGGTATATTGAGTCTCCTAAGTGGCGTGGTGGAGTTAGTTGGTCAAGAAAGTGCTTGGTGTGATGGATATGAAGATTTGGGTCTAGTAAGGGACTTGAAAGGTATGTTGATTTCTAACTTCAATTATGTAAATTAAAGCTTGTCGGTGTGTTAGGGGTGTGTTAAATTGAAGGTAAAACATGAAAAGAGGGTTGATTGTTAGCTTGAATTGTGAATTTGGA